>PVIC010012545.1:0-39495 GCA_004025085.1 Thryonomys swinderianus
GTGGTAACCGGGGATCGAACTCAGGTCCTTGCGCTTGCGAGGCAGGCGCCAGTACCACTGAGCTAACCCTCCGGCCCTATTTTTTTTTTTTTTTTGAGACAGGGTCTTGCTTTTTTTGTAGTTGAGGCTGTCTCTGAGCTCACTATGTAGCCCAGGCAAGCCTCAAACTCAGCAATCCTCCTGTCTGCCTCCCAAATGCTGGGATTACAGGTGTGAGCCACCACGCCCAGCACTGTGGTATGTGGTATTGATTGTTGGTGGGCGTGAGTCTCCACTCCCAGCATTGTATGTGGTTACCAGGGATTGAACTCAGGACCTTGCACTTGTGAGGCAGGCGCTGGAACCACTGAGCTAACCCTCTGGCCCTACAAATTATATTGATAATATTTTCTAATAATTCCCACAACTACCACAACTTTGAACAAATTAATAACAGTGAAATACTTTCAGATAGCAATGTTTTTTGTTGTTGTTGTTGTTTTGGAGACAGGGTCTTGGTTTGCAGTCCCAGCCTGGCCCTGAGCTCACTATGTAGCCCGGCAAGCCTGGAACTAGCAATCTTCCTACCTCTCTCCTAAGTGCTGGAATTACAGATGTGAGTCACCAAGCCCAGCACTGTGGTTTGTGGTACTGATTGCTGGTGGGCATGACTTGGCATGCCTGGTATTATAGTACGTTGTAGTACATGGTCACTGGTAATCAAACTCAGGACCTTGCGCTTGCTAAGTAGGTGCTGGAACAATAAAAGTATTTTATACTTTTTCAGAGTAATTTGAACACACAAAAATACTTTCATAGACCTTATAAATTTACAACATACAAATATGTCTACCTTATGAGATAAATGAATACAACACTATGGACAATTAGTGGACATGGCAGATATTTTTTTCCCAGAATTCAGAAATACTTTTCAAATATGATAGACTTGAAGATTCAATTTTAACATAATTTTTTCTGTATTTCTTAGTCTTTTTTATTTACGGTATTGCTTTTGGTCAGTTCCTACCACAGATACTGAACCTGTAATTCTGAGAACGGAGGCTCCAATGACAACATTAGGTAATAACATTTTATGTCTTCAGCCACCGGTGTTTCCCATTCATTGTTCATTCTGTCACTATTTTGGACAGTTAAAGAGTAATTTCCTTCATAAAATTTTTGTCATAATTCTGTCATCATTCTTTCATCATTCAATTATTTAAATGTCTCATTGGAAGTGCTGAACCCTGTTTACTAGGTTATAAATCTGTGTGCAGTGAGTATAGGGGTTCTCACATGTTATCTAGCTCTATCAATGTTTTACAGAGACCATAGGCCTACTAAAGTAGTGTTCAAAGTGTTAAAGCTGAATTTCAAATACAATTATGAATTTCTGTCTGTTAAACATTAATTATAATTCCATGGGCATCTTGCTTTCTCTTGTTTGAGGATTTGTAGGACACCTTTATTATGTTCTAGTGATTTTAGAAAGTCAAATGTGCTTATTTTAACAATTTTAATGGATTTATGCCAAACCAAGTAATTTCTAAGTACAGTCTTCCAAAGCAGGTGATCCTATGTTGTTCATTGATATGATACTGGCATGTTGTATGTCTGAATTACTTTGTGTCATGACCTTTCTGGTAACTTGATACCAGCAACTAGTAATAAAGTTTTCAGAAGAATAAAATTATGAGTCTTTCTCAAAAGCACTGTCCAAAGAGCACAAAAATAAAGTCTTTATATACAAATGTACATAAAGAAGAAAATTTCAATCCAGAGACAGATTTTTCTCACTTCTCATAAAAAGTATGAAAACTTTAGAAAACCAACCATCACATATATTTCTTTCTTTAGTTTTTAAGAGTTCTGTAACTACAATAATCAGTTTCCTTTTTTTAGCTCCAAAAATAAGACAACGAACAAGAACTCGTCGTCCACGGCCCAAACATAAAAGCACATTAAGCCCAAAGATACCTCAGGCTAAACCAGGTAAATAATATGTTGTTTCTAACCATGGGGCACACTGCTGCATGTGGCGTTGGGGTGGCAGTTCCACACGCCTTCTAATAATGTGACCCTTGAAGGTGAGGGCCCAAGGCAGTGACGGGGAGCATTTGAGTTTCCAGTGATTGAAACAGCCCACTGTATAGCACACAGACCACCACTAGCCCAAGATATAAAAACTAGCTACTATTAGGTACCCGTGACTTCCTTATGTTGTTTGCATGAGGATTTTCTTGTTATATGAATATTGTACTTGTTCTGACATTCAACTACATTTCTTTTTTCAGAAAACTTATCTAGTATCCAATTCAAGCAGTCATGAATTTTTGTTAAATACTACCTTAGCAATAAATTATTTAGGAAGAAAACTATTCGTAGGAACCTCATAAATAGATGTAGGCAAAAGCAAATATTTACATATGGCTTTACCAAATGTTAAACATATAGTTAATGCTTAGAGAAGCAAAACTTCCATGGGTTCACTGACATATATAATGTGGACCTTGAAATCTGAAGTGTTTGTAGATTTGTTACCAGGATGAGGAGAAACCATATAAACAAAAACGAAGGCGCTATGTGTGTAGGTGACAGTAGGCTACAAATTAGAAGTTCAACCTGATGGTGAGGAAAGTAATGTTTGCTCAGCTGGGCAGGGATGCTACTTTTACAAAGTCCAGAGGGAGGACGTTGAATGCTGGGCTTCAGTAATTGGATGTGAGCCACTTAACGTGCCCTCCTATTGTTCAGGGTTAGGTCTTTCCTGTCCTGATAACAGAGAAATGTATAATAAGTTCCATGGACTAAGTGACCTCTATGTTTATCTCTTTGTATGCCTTCTTTAGACAAAAGTATTGATCTGTTTCCAAAGTGGACTCTCAACCAAAAAGACAAACATTTTTTATTTTGGTAATTTCACTCTGGCACCTGCTTAAATATATCAACAATTGCATTTATCATATCTAGCTTTGTTTTTCAATCCATAGTGCTGATCATTATACTTTCATATGTTTGCTCATAATTATGAAACATAATGTTACTAGATGGGTACCTAAAGAGTTTTCTATGCAACATTTTCTATTGAACTATTACCTTATGTTTTTTAAAAGTAAAACTTGTACCTAACCGTGAAAATTCTAGAGAATAACCATGTTTATGAATACATGTCTATGAACTCTCACTTAAAAACTTAAAGGGCTGAGGATGTAGCTCAGTTGTACAGCACTCACCCTACTGTATGTGAGGATGTGGGTGCAGTCCTAGGGCCAAGGGGAAAAAAAAATGGAAGAAAACTTTCCTACTTTTCTTTCTGCCTGTAGAAATGATGCTAGATTACTGAAGTTCATTTTAACAAAAATTTGATAGGTCTTATGCGTTTAATATTTTCCTTTTAAAATTGTTTGTCATCATTTCTTGCACCAGATTTTGGGGCTGTTACTCCTGGACCATCTTTAGGTAATGCCATGCTCTATGCTCTTGCACAAGTACTTGTTTGTATTCATTGTCAAGCTTTCCTGTAGCTCTGAATAGATGATTGCATCATCCTCTGTTCTTATGTTATTACACCATTCATCTTAAAATAGTCTTGATTTTTATAAGAAAAAACCCTGGACTTTATTCAAAGCAGGTATATCCTCATTTGAAATTGTGTCATGTCAGTCTGAGTCTCTGAATGGTACTGTTAGAACCAAACTTCTAACATATGTTCCCATATGCATCTCATTTACACTGCAAATTCAGTGCCAATAATACCACATAATTTCTTTAAGCAACCTACTTTCTGTATTTCAAGTTCTATATAATCACTTTGGTTTTACTGATGCTTCAGTTAGTTTTATACATTTATTCTAGCAAATAACCAAGTGAAAATTTTGCCTAGGCCTGGTTATTTTCAATTATTGATGAATACTATAAAGTTGGTTTGAATGGTTCTCACATCTTTAGAATTTGGAGCCAGTATTGGATGAGGAAAATTTTCAAGAAAATAATGATGGTCCCTAAAGTTTCTTACACAATTATATTTGTAATTTGGGTCTCTGGAGAACTTTCAGCTATCAATATCAATATATAAAGGATAATATTTTAAACTAAATGATAACATTTTCTCAACTCAAACTTTAACAAGTTTTAAAATATTTGGATCCACATTATAATCATCCTAGCAACAGTTTCTGGAGTCATCAGCACCATATTAACCTTAAATTTTCTTCCTCCAGCACCAACAAAAAGAACCCACCATCCACATCCCAAACCTAAACCTACACCCCATCCAGAAGTACTTCAGACAACACTGGGTAAATATGTGCGATCAGCTTTAAGGAATCTGTGCGGTCTGTCCCAGATGGGGCCCTAAATGCATGGCCACACAGTACACTGGAACATATGTTTCACATAGGGGAAATATGTCCTAGAAGCAGAATCTGCTGGTTAGTGAAGAGAGCAGGAGATGGATAAGGGCTTTGTGTTTTCTTCTGGGGAAACATCAATTAATGGCCATGCAATTCACTTTTCTTATTAAATTCCATTTCTGTCTTAAAGTAGCTCAGAGTAGTACTGAACAATTTAGTCAGTTGAAATTAATTACTTTTTAAGTCTTTTCGCATTGCTCCAAACTGTATGAGCTCATGTATCAGAATAGGATGTATGTTTTATTTGCCAAGTAGTTTAAACTACAGTAGTATATGAAAGCTGTTCTTGCATAAACAGACAGAAATATAGGGCAGGTGTTCATGCATATACATAATAATTTCTTTAGTAATGTAAAGCTACGTACTAGGAGCAGAGTGAATATTGAGAGCAATATAACCAGGATAACTGGGATGCAATCAGCATGCAATCTGAATACCTGGAGAGGTGAAGGATGAGAGGCTGAGAAAGGGCAGCACATTGAAGGCGACCCCTGGACAGCATAGCTCATTGACGCTCTCCTGTTTCATGACCACATGGGATCAACTAAAGGGGCTTGGAGCCTAAATTTGATCCAGTGGGCTTTAGTGTTTTCTACTAATGGACAAGCACTTATTTTTCTGTCCTTTCACCTGAAAATATCCAGTCTAATGATGACATAAACTGAGAGGTGGTTCTTCTAGTGTCATTTGGGATGTGTATTCCCAAAGAAGTTCTGGAGTATAGTCTCAGCTGCATTTTTGGCAGTGACGATATGTGTTGGAAAAATCCTAGGGTCACACCCAACAATTCCTTTTACAGTCAATACCTTTTTTATAATTTATGATGTCCTCTCTCTCTTTCTCTTCTCCCTCCCTCTCTCTGTCTATCTCTCTGTCTCTCTCTCCCTCTCTGTCTCTCTCCCTACCTCTCTTTCTCTGTCTCTCTCCCTCTCTCTGTCTCTGTCTGTCTCTCTTGTGCTAGCATGGCAGACACATAATGGAGTGGCAACCCCACCTTTTCCTGTTAGCTAGAGGTAAATCACAGGCTCAGCATGTATTCGGGGGTGGGTAGATTACACAGAAGAGTTAATTCTAGGGACAAGAATTATTGGTACCCATGATAGTCTGTTTATTAGATTATATTGATGTTCAAATATCTGAACTGTTTATTGAATCTGCCATTCTTCATTACTGCTAATAGTTGATTTTTTGCTTTTGGAGTTTGCAAAAGTGTTAATTGTCTCTCTCACATATGTTTCAAATAATGAATCAGATTTTCATTAATAGAACACAGAATTGTTCATGTTAGATCAAATCAGATAATTAACCAACCATGAGATAATAAAGGTGGTACCAAAGAGAAGCTCATCAGTCTAAAGGCTATCTTCTGAATGAAACAAGTGACTGGTTAAAGTTTTGGGGTTTAGTAAAATGAAAAAGTATATTTACTTTCTCTTCAGTTATGAATACTAAAAATTAACTTTGCTGCCTTAGAAACCTTATTTTTATGGTAAGATTAATTTTATGACATTCCATGGACTCACAAGGTCTCTTGGTTTTTATTACTTCTGATCAGCTCCTGACACAATTGCTGAACCGGTTACTCTTAGAACCCAGGCTCCAGAAACAACACTAGGTAATGATGTATGTCCATCAGCATATGCATTTCCTGCCCATTTCATCAGCGTCATACCCATGCTTCTTTCACTTCACAAAGCTTCTTCTGTGTCATCTCATGCTGTTTGGTTCATACATTAAAATAATCTTTTGTCTTTAGGTGATCCAAGCATGAATTTGCTTTCTCATCTACATTGTAATGCCTTTGAATTTGTGGTGTCTGTTCCATGTAACATTTTAATTATCACTTTTTTTGTTACTGAATTTCAAACATAGTTTAGAAAGAAAGTATTTTAGAAAGAAAAATAATTCTTAGAAGGAAATTGTCCTGGGGTAGAGGTAACCTGAAAGCTCACAGGAAATGTATGGGGAAGGTAGAATTTCATTTATCAGTGGAGGCTCTCAGGCTTCTAAGTGTGGATCAGTACATTTTAGCGAGGCTGCTGTACCTAAATAACCTCAGAACTAGATGAGAAGTTTGAATGTTGAGACGAGGAGTTTGGGATACATCTGAGAATCCAGGCACAGCCAGGACTGCTCAGGGTATTAGACTCAGAGATGTCCTGCTCTCACACAGAGTGGCTTAAGGACTCAAGCTGGACAAAGATAGTGACTCTTTACAAAGATGAGTTCGAGTAAGATGAATTGGATCCATGAATTTAGTACCTTTGTTTACTATAATGAAGTGTTTGACACAAATTACTTAGAGAGAAGAGGTTTATCTAGCTCATAGAATTGGGGTCCACAATCCAAATGCAGTAGTACTGTTTCGGTGGTGAGGGGTATTTCTCCACTTCTTTACTTCATGGGATAGATAGTTGTGGCAACTACTTGTGTAGGAGCAAGTGACTATCTCAGATCAGAGACAGAGAATGGGAAAGGAGCATCTTGCTTCTTTTATAATACTCCTCTCTCAGTACCCAAAGGATTGGACAAGATCTTCCAGGGTGTTGTTCAAACTATCACACACCTCCAGTAATCTCAAGGGTTCTTACTTGGTCCCTGTTTCCAAAGGTCCCACCATCTATCCATTGTGTCACTTTGCAGAACACAACTTTAGTCATGGGGACCCTCATTGACTTCAACCAGGGAGTCTACATTAGTGACTGCAGTCATCAAAGGAGAAAATTTACACAGGCCATTATGGTTACAAAGTCAATGACAATCCCTCCTAAGGGATGATCAGCTACAGGCAAAGATCCGGGGTTCCCTCAGTTCAAGTTAACCATATTTGTTCTGTGTTAGAATTCTTTTGGAAGTGAATTTTCTGAGTCTTTATGAATTTTAATGTTTTTTTTGATTTGTTATTTTTGGCTAGTTCCTACTGAATTCTTTGAACAAGTTACTCCTATAAAAAGGCTTCCCCTTCCCTACCTTCAGCAAGCATTTTCTCTGCTGTCAGACTTAATCTCTGCTGCCATTTAATTCATTCTTCATTTTATGCATGTTGAACATACACAACAAACTGCCACTTGTCTGTAAGAGCCATGCATCAATGTAGTTTGTGCTATCATCTGCTTTGTAACTTACTTAAAAGCTTTCATATTTTATCTTTTTTCTTTATTAAAGTTCATATATCCTTAAGAATATCTGATGCAGACATATGCAATAGGAAAGTTTCTTTGCACATTCTTTTAAATCTGGCTTTTTCTTGCTTGTTAATATTTGAGTCATAGATTTTAATGGATTAAATAACTGATATTTATGATCCAGTTTAATATATTTAAACAATAAAACACACCATATGGTGCAACCAATGCCCCTTGCTCTCTATTGTAATTTAGATGACTCTTGGCCTTCTAAGAAGGATACAATATGTAGAAAGTTAGACTCTTGACTTTCTGAGTTAATAACTGTATTCTGTAGGTCAATTTTCCCCCAAAGTGTCCTCAATAGCAAAAGAAGATGTACCAACATTTTATAGATAAAACTTTTGCATAGAGAAATACATTTCTTAAAACTTAAGAAAACTTGTTAGTGTTTGGAAAACTTGAAGATTTTTAGAATTCTGTAATCTAAAGATCCATAAGCTCAAAAGTAACTAAAGATTATCTTTTTCTACTTCCCAAAATGTTCCAAATGACACAAACATAAACTTACAATCACTCCACATCCAGATGTACCTTAGAGGACACCAATAAATACAACATTGGAATAAAAAGGATGAGAAAGTAAAGCTAAACATAAAATTTCCTAGAACTTCAGAAAATTTCAAAGGTTTTAGAGAAACCTCTCTAAAGTACCTGGGAATCAGTCATTGGTGAAAAATGTAACATATCCCCTAGTGATGGAGTCCTGAGGGCCTATTATGCACTCATATTTAGTAAAGAATTTATGATTAAAAGATATGTAGAATCTTTCCTCTGAACTAGCGGTGATAGGAAAGATATTTTACTTGTCAACAAGGTGGTTGAACAACTTTTAGTCATTTCTGCTGCTTAGATATTTCAAAATATTTTCTGCAAACATGGGTTGATAAATCTAATAGATGTCATCTTTATTTAGCATCGGAACAAATACAGGTTAGTTTTTCATGTGATTCTTGGGAATAGTTAGAAACATATCTAAGTACATAGTTTAATGTGGATTCAAATGACCATGCCCTGTACTTAGAAGAATTATTTGCCTCTGGTAAGTTAAAGATGATGATCTCATGAGCTGGAAGATGTAACTGAACCCCCCTAAATTTTAAATATATATATGTATATGTATATATAATTTGAGGCAGTTATTTCACTAGCAAGATTCATTTTGAAGTGAATATTACTGCTCTATCATCTGTGTATTTATCATGTTTCTAAAAACTCCAAAATTTTTGTATTTTTACCTCAGTTCCTGGTACAATTGCTGAACCTGTTACGAAAATTGAACCTGGTACTTTTAGAGCGGAGACCTCAGAGATAACGTTAGGTAACAAGGATGTGATCCTTGCAAATGCTTTGCTGCTCACTGCACTGTCCATCCAGTCTCTGGCCTCATTACGTGCCTTCCTCACCTTTTGAGATAATGTCCATCATCCTCTGCTTCCATTCAGTTATATCATCACCTGAAAAGTTTGAAGTATCTTAAAAGCAAGCTTTGTGTTGTTTTTACAGGAGCAAGGGGCATGAATTCAGTTCAAATATGAACTGTCCATGTACCATATTTGAAGTTGCTCTGTTATCTTGTGTTTTGTGTACCATTATTCTATGCTACAGCTGCATTTAGAACAAATTTGGATCTATTTCTTACTTAGACTTATCAGCAATGACAGCTACTCTTGTGGTCCTTTACATACATAAGTTCCCTTTTTGAAAAACTATTTCCATAGTGTGTTTGCTTCTTTATTGGTGCTTTGAATATTAATATGTTTTAATACTAATTTAACAAATAGAGAATTATACAAATCTGAAATCTTAAATTACAAGATTATTAAATCATAAATTCATCTCCTCCTTTAGATGAGTCAAATTTCATCACTCCTTTCATTAAATACTCCGCACTTTTTGCCAAGTGAGGAAGTTTTAAGAGTTTCTCAAAGTAGTCTTCAGGCCTTGAATTAATATCCAAACTGTGTACATGAGCTTTTGTCCAAGACACGATTAATGATAAAAAGACACATTAGAATAAAAAAATGAAAAAAGTAAAACTAAACGTAAGATTTCTTAGAACTTTAGAAAATTTGAAAGGTTTTAGAGAAACCTCCCCTCACTATCCAGAGGTGTAAGACCTAGAGTAAAATAAGACTTTTCTTTCTTCAGCTACCAAAATATCAAAAAGAACCCGCCGTCCACGACCCAGACCTAAAACCACACCAAGACCTCAAGCGCCTCAGACCAAGCCCGGTAAATTTGTAATTACTTGGGGTGAGAATGAATTACCAGTCTGTTTTGACGCAGTACCAGTCACGAGCAGTTATGGTTCCTATTCTCCCTGAACGTGAGGACAGGCACGCCATCCGCTCTGCCCGGCTCGTGAGGAGAGCAAGACTGGGGAGACCCAGCGGGTGCCAGAAAACTTCATTCTTACTACATGAGACTGTTCTTTGACCCTGTATTTTTAGTACATTGCTTACTATCAAATTGCATTCAAATCTTAAGAAGTTTGTGGTTTTTTTTTTTTTTTAGCAGAGCTAGTCTATTTATTCCAAGTAAACAAATTTTAAATTTTTTCCATATCCCCAGACCACTTTGATAACTATGGGCGCTATGCCAGCTGTAGGTTTATTTTACTTCTAAAACAGTAGAATTGAGGATGTGTGTGATACAAGAGGACGTTAATGATCTAACAAAGGAAAAGATCAAGGTTGCCTGGATTTAGCCCTTGGATGCTCTGCGGGATTAGGATCAGCGGAGGGAAAGTGAATCAAATCAGAACTGTGTGTGGTGTCAAAACGTGCTGGCTAACAATAGTGCGTTTTGAAGTATCCAGCAAGTCATTTAAAAGAGATTTTTAAACAAATTTATTCAGGAATTTGGAGATGATAGAGGCAGCTGTAGCCTTTGGTTTCTACTCTAGGCTTAGGGCAGAAAGATACTCTCCTGGAAATTGTAAACTGTGACCACCTTTATCCTGGTCTCTTATAAGCCGTGATTTGACCAGCCTCAGACTGTTTGGAGATGAGTGCTTGGCAAGATCAACACATGTCACTTGCCCATGTTGTTTTCCATATCAATTTGAATGTATTAATTTAAAACTTGGAGAGTTTCAGGTTTACTTAAGCACTCAGAGTAATTTGAACCTAAGTATAAGGGCAACAGTGACTAAAATTTAGTGGCCAAATCTTAAATATATACTCTTTTCCTTAATTGAGGAGTTAATTTGTTTTGCTTTTTTCCTTAGAAGAATTAATATACCAGTAAGATTTGTTTGGATATGAATGTTCTGATACATTCTAAAATTTCTTTGGTTTACTGTGTTGTTTTCTGTCAGTTGCTGCTACTGTTATTGAACCTATCACTCTTAAAACAGAGCCTGCGGGAACAACATTAGGTAATATTGATGCACTGTTTTCCACAACCCTGGTTTCTTATTGTAAAGACTAGATTTTCATCTTGCTTCATGTGGCAACAGTTCATTCTTTGTGGCAAGTTATATTCTAAAAAAATAGAAGACTCTTACATTATCCATCATTTTTTAATAGAACCAGTTACAGTCTGCTTTAGAATATTTTCCACAGGGCCAGAGATTTAGCTCGGTGGTTCCAGAGCCTGCCTCGCAAGTGCAAGGCCCTGAGTTCCATCCCGGTAACCACCTACGATGCTGGGCTGGTGACTCACGCCCACCAGCCATCAATTCCACCTACCACAGTGCTGGGTGTGGTGGCTCACGCCTGTCATCCCAGCACTCGGGAGGCAGAGGCAGGAGGATCACTTAGTTCGAGCTTTGCCTGGGCTACATAGAGAGCTGAGGGCCAGCCTGAACTATGAAGCGAGAACCTGCCTCACAAAAAAAAAAAAAAAGAATATTTTCCACATACCTCTCTTGTAAGTCATTCTAAGTTTTGTTCAACCGGAGTTTGTTTTAAAGCTATGTATTGAATAGATCACAGGTCTCTATCACTCGTGCCAACAGATAAAGTGACTAAGAACTGTCATAAAACTGGAAAGATCCATTACACATCTACATTTTACCTTTCACTCAAGGATATGTTATTCTTTCATTTCTATTTGACAATAATATGTTCTTATTTTAATGGTAACATAGAAAATAGGTCAAAGATTAAATGATGAGTCACAGATGTAGTGTTCTTCACTATCCATTTGAATTGAGCAATGGCTCTGAGCCATTTTGCTGCAAATCAAGCGGCACCAAAAGCTTCTGGTTGTAATTAGCAACCTTTATTTCTTGAATCAAAAGGTGATTTTTGATCTTAAAGAGCGTCCTATGATAAAGAAGATATATATTGAGTATGTACCAGATGTAAAACTAAAAATGGAAATATCTAATCAGATATAAAGTATAGAGTCATATTTTCACCTCCCATATCGTCCGGAGTCCTAGCAAGTGTAAGTATGTAGTAACAAAAACTTCTTCCTTTAGTTCCCAAACCACGGACACGTCGTCCACGTCCCAGACCAAAACCCATACCAAGTCATGAAGCACCTGAGTCTAAACCAGGTAAACCCTGCAGTTATCTCAAGAGTAACCTCAGTGGCTGGGATACAAATGTTCATCCCTGTGACACTGGCGATGCAATTCATGTGCGGCAGCAATTCGCACAGCGTAGATGCAAAGAGGAGCACAGTTAAGGGGATCCGCGGGGAGCTAAATGCTTCCCTCATGTTTCCTAGCCACAGTCTGCTCTGCCATTATGTATCTTACCTTCCATTTATCTCTTGAAAATAAAACTGCTTTAGAAAAATTAGACATATTTAGTGCAAATAAAAAAATTAAGTGTCTTCAGTATCCTCCAAACTCTAATGCATTTTGTGTTCTACTTCAGATATAAGAGAAATGTTTTGGTCCTTACATTGCAAGACAGTTGATAACAGAAACCTTTGCTTTCTAAATAATGTAGAAGATGGCATTAGGCAGCAAGGATGTAAATGCAAATCTGTGGATGTCTGGATGCCACCAATAAATTGTGCTACATATAAACGTGGGACAGGGAAATAAAGGACTGGAGTCTTTAAATCACTGTAGGACATGGATGAATAGAAAGGTACAAGGAATAAAAGTACGGAGATAAGTGGAAATAAACCAGAGGAGTTCAGCTGGAATACTGACGTAGTGGATGTCTTAATTCAAGGTGGTGTTTAAAACCTATCTGTGTCTCAGTGGGTCTGTGGACATGCAGGGTGGAGGTTCTTAGGTGACTGCTGAAGCAGTTGAGATTTGATCTGTTAAACTCCAGCAAGTTCTTTCCCCAATGAAGGCACATTCTTGCTTTTCTTACAACAGAAGGATAGCCTCGATTCATTATGCTAAGGCCCCAGTCTCTTTCCAGAGATAAGTTCTTAGCAATATCCACACAGCCTATTTTAGATTACTAATTAAATAATGAAAGGAGGAAAATAAGCAAATAGGTACCTGACAACTATGACCAAATTTTAGGAAATAAACCACCTACTTTTTAGGTTAGTAGTTTTTTTTAAAAAGTTGCTGTAAAGTTTTAGAAACTGTTACACTAGAAAAATTAATTTTGGAGAAATTTGGTATTTTGTCCATTCTAACTAAATATTTGGTTTATTTTAATACTTTTGGTCAGTGCCTACTGCAGGGCTTGAACCTGTGACACTCAGAACTGAGACTTTGGTGACAACACCAGGTAATGACATGTTGAAATCCTCAGCTAATTCTCCTCTCTCTCCTTGCCAGACACATTATATCTATCTCATAGCCATAGTTCCACCCACATTATTAGACTAAGACATTAACCTTTGTGGTCATTATATTGTTTTCTTTGTCCTAAAAAGAACTGAAAACTCTGGGTCTTTTAGTTACTTGTTTTTAAGAAACACATGCATGAACTCAACTCAGGTCATATATTGAGAATCTGAAATTATTTTGTCATGATGTGTGTTTGTAACTAATATTTAGGTAAAAGTGACTTTAGAAAGGATTTGTCTTGACTCTAACGAATATTATGGTACCAGAAAGTTTCTTCTGAGTCTAAAGCTTTACTTTTAAATGATTATTCATTCATACACTTATACTGTCTCTGTGATATTTGTTCTCACATCTTAGTTTTGCAGTACTAGTAACCTATCAATGAACTTATAACTATCACCGCCACCATGATATTTTAGCAGTGATTTCCAACCTTTTCATTCTGTATGAGCTCTGTTTATTACTCTTGACTTACTGAATTAGCAGTTTGATTTTATATATGATTCTTATCCCCAGTGGACTCTCAGCTATAAAAAGAAACAGCTTATTATAATAAGATAGTTTCATGTTTAAAAAAATCCTAAAGTATGAGAAACTTTTTAGTATGTTTTAGGGAACCTGGAGCCATGGGTCTTTCTACCCTACCACTTTTGAACTAATAACTGTAATAATTTAGCGACAATGAAATTTTCTTTCCTCAGCTCCTAAAACATCCAAACGGACCCGTCGTCCACGTCCCAAACTTAAAACCACACCAAGTCCTAAGACTTCTCAAATTCAACCAGGTAAATGTGGTTTTCTGCCAGGAGGAGCTCTTGGAAGTAGAATCAAGTTCTTGAAATGCCAGTAGTGGAAGTGAAAGCCTGTGTGGACGAAGGTGAAGTAATGTCCTATCAGTGCCACTGTCGAGTTTGCAAGGGAAAATACAGTCAGAGACCATTGTGGAAGCTGAATTCTTTGAGAGTTCAGCACGAAAATCTTCTGTATTCCTATGTATCTTTTTTCCTTAATACCACTTATTTCATTCTATTCTTCTCTTAAAAGGTCAGGTATTAAATAGAATCAAGCTTTATTTAAATCAATAGACATTAATGACCTTGCATCTTCCTATAGTCACTGTGAGGATAACACATTATTAGCAGGAGGCTTATTTCTACCCCTCAAACTGTGACAGAGTCAAGGTCAAGACCTGCACCAGTATGGAACACACACAGATTGAAATAATAGAATCAAGGTGCTTTGTGTATGCAAACAAACTTGATTTTTAGGGTACTACAATATAAACATCTATGACCTTAGAGAAACAAAAGCTCATGAAGGAGTAATAAAGAGTTGGCAAAAATGGATTATAAAATCTTGCTGTTGAAAAGAGACAAAAGAGAAATATAAAGCCAAACCAAGGAGCACACACTTCTTGTGACAAGTTTGATTCTGCTTCTAAGAGATGATAACAGGCATGTTTGGGAAGATTCACAGGATCAATTAAATAAAGTCTTGCAAGTTGTGTTTTAGAAATTTAGATTTGACCCAAAAAGCATTAATGATCTTTCCTATCCACTTAGAGTACTACATTTTTGTGAGTAGAATGAAAAGCGGCTCTTCTGGATACCACACACTAAGTGGATGCTGGTTATCTTTGTTGAGCACATTTGCCTCAAAGGAGATCTCAGCCTGTGTCCAAATGTGAATTCTTAACAAGATGAATGTAACTCACTTTGCTGTATTTCTTGTTACATCCTATCTCAAAGATAAAAGCTACATATACCATCCAGTCTTATTTAGACATATTATCACTGCTTCACCAAAAAGCCAATAAAGGATCATCAAAGTATGTGGTGAATGCTTAAATTTTAAAAATTCTATTATAGTAAAAAACATTCCCATTATGGCCCTCACTTTAAACACACTTATCCCATCATTCTTGCCACTTCCTGAAGTACTTCTGGAAGTCCTCTTTTGTGAGAATATTTAGACTGTGTGCTAAAAACCATGGTGGCTGCTGTGGCCATATGCCTTCCATCCAATGCAAAGGCCACTATGTCTTTATCCCCTATTTGCCAGACCTAACACCCTGTAATTTCAAACGACCATGAAAGGTAAATATTTTGAACTGATTCAGGACAGCCAGGCTACCATGATAGTACAACAAAAGGCATAAAAGAGGATTTCCAAAACTGCCTAAGAAAGTGGCAAGAACAATGAGATAAGGGTATACAAAGCAAGAGAAAGGGTATTTTGAGAAGAATTAATTAATTAGTGTCTTTTAATAAAATACTTTTGTAACAAGCATTCGGTTTTGGGGGAGAGGATTCCAGGGATAAATCACAGTGTTTTTCAATCGCTCCTTGTACATCTTTGGCACATGTCTAATGTTTCCAGGGTAGTTTCCTATAATAGTTGGAATCAGGTACTCAGATGCCTAGAAGACTGTCATACTGACAATTTACTAAAACACATATTGACTCATATTGACTGAGTTGCTTCCTACATTGTATAGGCAATAGTTGATTAGCTCTTGAAAAAATGTTTATGCGGCTAAGAGGGGGGCTGAATCTCTAAGTAACAAATACTGAATTTCATAAATTTTCTTAAAATTGATGTATACTTCTTGAATCAATATTAGTAAGATTTGATTTGCTGACTTTTCACACATGTTTATTTGGTTGCTATTAATTAGTTCCTGCTATGGATCTTGAACCTGGTACTCTTAGAACCGGAGCTCCAGACACCATGGGTAATGAGAATGTGTGTCTTTCAAACAGCACTTTTGCTCTTCATTATCACATCCTTGAGTCACAAATTCTTCTTCATCCTATGACCATGTCCTCTACTGTCATTCCTTCACAGTCTTTATCTTGAAGTTATGTTAGTGTCTACATCAAATTTTTAGTAAAATTTAAGAGAATTGTGCATGAAGTAATTTCAAACATCACAAGCTACTTTTCACTGTGTTATGTAATCACATGTGGATTTGTTTAAACAGTACTGACTAGTTAAAGCTATGTTTCAATTTAAATCTCTGCCTGTTATTTACACTTTATTCTTATGAGGGTGAAATACTATGCTTTGATTCTAATATTCCTTTTTATTGTAGGATTTATGTAACATATTGGTAGATCTGTTGCTTTAGGGAATGATGCTTTTACTAAATTGTCAAATTTTAAAAGTTGCCAAATTTGGAGCATTTAGTTGTAGTTCTCAATAATAGGGTGGACCAACTCTCCTTCCCTAGCACCTTTAAAGTGTTTTTTAACCTCTCTGAGTGAAGGACACTATATTATGATGGCACAGTTCAAAAGTTAAGTGTTGTTCTTTATGCTTTCAAACATGAACTCTTTATTATACCCATAATTATTTAAATAATAGATAAATGAGTAGTTAGTTACCTCAACCTTTATTAAGTGCTTATTGAGTCCAAAAAGCATATGTTCTGTTAACGTGTGTAAACTTGTACAATATGATCCCATAAAAGCAAGGGTCAGGTGACCAAATATCTAAGAAAACATCTTGAGGACTCTGTGATATTGTGTTGCAAGTCTGATCATTAAGTTAACATGCATTTGGCCATAGCTTGACTGAATCCATAAAGGAATGTATCTTCTCTTAGTTCTGAAATAAAATAAATTAATTTGCAAAATTAACCTTGAATTTAAATCTCTGGTTCATTTTATTATTTCTGGCCAGTTCTTACTACAGACCTTGAACCTGTCACTCTTATAACCAAGACTCCAGAAACAACATTAGGTAATTATATTCTGTGTTCTTCAACAATTTTCTAACTTACTCCATCATTATCCTAATAACATGATCATTTGCTTTCTAAGATTCCCTTGTCATCTACTCTTTGTTAATTTTATATTGCTTCTTCATAAGGAGATTTAAATAGTATTAGTAGAAGTTACCAAATGTTTTTAAAAGCTATAGGGGAACCCAAAATATCTTTTACTTTGTAATCTTACTTGAATTCATTTCATATACTTTTATCTAAACAGCATTCCCATCTAAAGCTGAATTTTAAACACAAGTTGATATATCTATGTCTTATGTAGATAGATTAAACAATAAAGATGTTTATGGTACTATAAATTTCTTGTAGTATTTAAAATTTTTATTGTAATATAACCCCTTGTTCTCAATTTGGCCATAGTTTCTTTTGAAGTTAGAGATTTATAAATCTCTTTGTTCTATGACTCAGTTTTGTATGTATTTTCCCTCTCAGCATGTACAAAAATTTGATAAAATGAGAGAAAGTATTTTAATCTTATGTATACATTAAATCTCACAGCTCCTAAAATACTACGAACACGTCGCCCACGTCTCAGACCTAAGACCACATCCAGTCCTGAAGCATCTCAAACAAAACTGGGTAAATGTGTAATCCCTTAGTTTTATGGGTGAGGCCCACAGTCTGTGCCAGTGGTATCCTAAAACAATGCCACTAATGGGAAGTAGAACAGTTGTTATGTCCTTTAAGTGTCAAGGCATTAGGTGGGGTTGACATTCACTTTCTCTATAGAACTGTTTTGGAGATACTGGTGATTTAGTTTGAGTGAAATTCATTCTCTCTCTTTCAAGATGAGTTTATAGCAATATTGGTATAGGCATTTATGTTGCTGGTTGCTGTACCTGCATCAAATCACATTTTCTTTAGAGATGATTACATAAAACACATTTTTTATCTTCCAAGAAATGCAACAATTTACTTTCATATATGTTTGTACATGTTACCTAAACAAATTTTGAAAGCAATTTTCTATATTAATTATAATCAGAGAACAAAATACCAAGGAAAATATTATGTGTATCATAGTAGGCTACATCGCAAAAATCAATGGTTATGACCATCATCTGCAATTAACTATTCTGGCTTAATGTTACCAACCCTTCAAAAGCAATTATAGATTACTTCCTGTCAGTTCTAAAGTTTTAAAAAATTGTTATTTGAAACTCTATTTTGAAAGAAAAGGTTTTTCACATGTGTTTAAATTTTCCCATGTTCTTGTTGTTTCTTTTAATTAGCTCCTATTCCAGGCTTTGAACCTGATATTCATAGTACTGGGGCTCCAGAAATAACATTAGGTAATAAATTTTGTAACTTTCCTAAATGCTTTCTTCTTGCTAATTAAAAACCAGAGTTACTCACTTCCTGAGATTGCTACTGTCACATCGTTTCATTCTTGATCTAATTAGTAGTCAGAAATTTTAATTCAAATTTTACCCATTGTTTTTTAATGGTTACCTTTTGTTTCATTGAAATATAGCCATGTGTCATGATAAAGTGTTAAGTCCGAGGCCCAAGTTTCTTCTTTACCTTTTAATGTTCAGATATGTAGTTACAACAATTAAGTAGCATAAACAACTCTGAGTAACTAACTTTATATGAAATCTGTTATTCTTGCTACTCCAGTTCAAATAATGAGGTATCACTTATCCCCTGAAGGTTCCAGGATCTTCCATCATCAGTAAGCTTGACACTCTTCGCTTCCACAACACTTTAGCAATGGATCTTAAACTTCACCAAACAGGGGCTCTTCTGAATGTATACACATTAACATTACTCCTTTAATTAATGATCCTTTGTGATTTTGGTCTTTAAAGGGACCCTAAGTGCTACTAAGTAATGAATTCGATTATTGATATCTTTGTTAGGAAGTGAGCTTGAAAAAAAATAATTTAGAAAATAGGTACACATATAGTATTGCTCAGGGCCTCTAGACCTGTAAACCCTATAACACCAAGCCATTCTTTCTTCAATTTTAAAAACAAAAAGGGAAGCTCTATTCACCTTCCAAACTTTACACTTCCTGAAGCTTCTTCGTTGACATCAAGAAATCCTGATTCCTGGTGTGAGGACTCTCTCCAACCAGTTGCAGTTGGGTATTAGAAAGAACTATGAAGTGGCTTGAACCGCTATGTCCTGCAGAGAAAAAGCACTATGGAATTAATAGTAACTGTAATTGGCTATTAGGTTCATAGTTGAGAAAGATCTGTGTGGTAACTAAATCTACCTTGTGCCCTATGTAAGGATGACCTTAGATGTATCACATTCACTTCCATTATTCCATTTCATCTCTTTGCAGGTGTGCTATGTGTTCTTTTCAGTAATTTATTTTTTCCTTTGTTTTGGCTTATTAAGTAATCTTTTTCCTTTATTTCTGTGCCCCTCAAACCATATTAGCAGTTGAATGGGATAGGATAAGGAACAGAAGTAGATATCAAAAGTAAGGCCATGCTTTGCCTGTTAGAGCAACAATTTAACTGTGAAGACAGATTTTTCCCAAGGTTTCTTTAGATGTAGTTTTCTGAATACAAGTTACTTTGAATATATAAGAACAGCTTGCTTAATAAAGTGGTAAAAACAAAAATATTTAAAGGAATCAAAAATAATTGTTGCCTGATAGAAAGTATTTGTGATTTGAAATAGCTATAGGATTTGAGTTAATGTATGGAAGGGTGGGAACAGAAAAACTAAAAATGGTCCATGTCTATTGAAGGTGGTAAATGTAGTAGTCAAACTGGAACACAGAACAAACACTTCTTGATGATACTCTTTCTTAATATTACTACCTGCAATCAGCAACAGAAAGCTCTTGGAGATCCCTCATGGGAACTCAGATCCAGATTTAGTAGTCTATAAGAGCCACAAGAATGTTTTAAATCAGGAGTCAGATATTGTTTTTTTCTGTGGAAGGTTAGATTTCATGGATTTCAGATATTGAAGACCATCCAATCTCTGTTACAATTACTTAGCTCTCCTGTTGTGGTTGGAAGGCCACCAGAGCTGTCCTGTACCTATGAGCAAGATCATGTTAGTTCATGATGTGGTTGTGTTTCAGTAAAACTTTATTGAATTTCACAACATCTTCATGTTATAAACTGCTGGTTTTTTTATTTTTTTCCATTGCTTAAAAATGTGAAAACATTCTAAGCTCACAGGTTAAGGAGAGAGCTCAATTTGGCAGGGTTGTATTTTTTTTAACCATTTAAATCTTGTACACTTTGCCTGGTTCTCTATAACCTTGCAAATCTGAGGGCTTGTGTGATTTTCTAAAATCAATTAAATAATTATTCATGATTAGTTTTACAATTTGGATCTTCTTTTTTCAGCTCCCACTGAACCACAAACTCTTATTTTGAAACCAGTGACATCACCAAGCCTAGATATGGCGTACAGTCAACCTGGTAAATAAATTGTTTTATCTGTAAGGCTACATTGTGAGCTTTAGAGGACAAACTGTAATTGTAAAAGGTATAAGGTCTGGCTGTTAATAGTATCTTGCAAGTTATAAATTCAGTTCCATTGGAGCTTATCTTAGTGTTAATACAAATATTGCTCTCATAAGAGTTAGCATTGAACATTTAAAAGATTCAAGGCATCTCTCTAATTTATTCCTGTTAACAATTCATCCTTGATCAGTTGTACCCTTTTATGTTTCCCACTAGTGTCTGAGGTTCTGGAATCAGTTACATTTAATATTGAGTCATCAGAGGACACTATAGGTAAACATTTCCCCAAAGGGAAGTCAACTTATGTGCTTTTCCATCTCATTGCAAAAGTCATCTCTGGATGTCCTCATGCTTTGTGACATTTCGTTGCCACCTACTTCTCACATTTTGCATATGCTCATCCAGTGGGCTTATGGGTTATTATATAGGCATGTGCAACAAGTGTCTGCTACATCATTACATCAATTCCATAATTTCTTTTGTTTTCTCTCACTGAATGAAAACATTTAACTTCTTAATATTCTGAGCACTATTTAAATATATGCACGTAGTTGAATATGCATGGGTGCACATCTGATATTTCATTGCCACTGCATCTTTAGGGATCATCTCCATGCTTCCTAAGGACATATTTTATAACTCTTTTTCTTACTAGAATCCTTTTGCAAAAATATGTAAGAAAGGAAGTGAAGTTATCTGATTTGCTCCAAGTGGTAACTGCTATAGACTCTGCAGGGTATGTGCGGTGTGTGCATTTTCCCACTGCACACTGCCTTTTCTACCCTACTAATTAGGCTAACCTTCATAATCTGCTTGAATGTTGCTTATACTCAAGAATGTATCTGCTTAAGGTAACTGACCTGCATTTTCAAATTAGATACAGGGCTCTAAGACCTGTCCTTTGGTCTCCAGACCATAACTACCCGTTCCCTGTTTCTTTCCTAACAGCAGCTGAAACAGATTATACATATCCCATTACCAAAATACTTCTCAGGCCAGAGGAGCCAAAGACTGAAGGTGGTAATGTTTTCTTGCTTCAATTCATTCATTCACCACATTTTAATTAGTACTTATTACATCTGTAGACTATGAATGCTTACACTGTGACATTTGATCTAAAACTGAACAGATTTAAAAAGCTGCCACTTCCAATATTCGTAGATTCTTAAAGTGACAACTCTCTAACCAGAATAATACCCCATTTCCCCACTGGCAACTGAAAATTGAGATACAATGATATCAGAAAGTCAGTTAATAAGTGTTAAAATATCAATGCTAGTTGGTGCGTTAAAATAATACAATAAAATTTTCCCCGTTTCCCCCCCCCCCGATATCCATTATAACATCTGTGAAATTGTGATGCAAATTCTTGGGAATGAAGTATGATGATATCTAATAAAAAATACATGTCTACAGCTTAATATCTTATAGTTTTTAAAAACTGTTCTCCTTTGTTTTGATGCAGTTGTGGAATCTGTTACATTTGTGTCTGAGCCTCCTGAGATCACACTAGGTAATGACAACCCAGCCCATGTGCTCTGTCCCATCGCACAGCATCGTCTGCCGACCTCAGGCTTCTCTTGTGCATTCACGTTGCGCCGCCATCATTGTCATGCAGTTAAACTTCTTCTGGGCACTCCTGTTCATAACCTCTGTCCAAAAATGTCTCTTTTCCTCAAGTTTGTATCAAGATCTTGGTCTCTTTTTCTCCTTTACATCAAACTGTTGAATGTAGAGCATCTTTTTTTCCTAATCATGAATATCCCACAACACAGTCTTGTGTCGAATGTTTCAGGTAATGCTTTTTGTATTATGGTCCATTTATACTTCCTGACCTAACAATAGCCTTTCCATTAACACTCATTTTATCACGTTCATTTACATGCTTTATTTGTTTTTCCCTAAGTGAAATTCTGTACTTCATACCTTGCTTGTGTTGTTACAATTTTAAAAATTACATTTTCTTTCATGGATCCTATTGTATGTATCTTTCTAGAGTTGGTGAGGAGGTAAGATCTTACCATGAATTGAAGATTTCCAAAGATTTCATTTAGTTCAGAAGTCCATTGAAACCTAGGTGTTTCTAAGCATTTTTAGAGCTAAATGAATTATGAAGAAGTAGAAGTGTTGTTTTGCTGCAGTTCTCTTTATTTGTAAAACCTGTCGCCATCCTGTCCATTGTCTGCAATTAGGATGTGTTAAACATTATAGAAACCCCACGTACTTTCCTTCAATCACCATAGAAACGTCTCCCCTGCCTTCTCAAACTATAGTCCTATCCAGCCCAGATGAGCCTCAGACCGATCCCGGTAAATATGCTATCTTGTATTACACGTATGAGGTGAGTCCAAACTGACAACACGTCTCTTCTGGACGTCAGGCGCCCTGAGCTCACCAGTCCACTCCTAGCGTCTGGTGGGTGAGCCTGCTTGTTTGGCACACGGCTTCTGCATCTGTCACCTGTCAGCTCTCAAACAACAGTGTTGTACATATTCTCTAGCATACTGTTTGAAAACACCTCTTGTCTGTTCTTCAAATATTTACTTCAGAAATGTTCCTGGGGGAGAAATTTATATTCTATTCTATTTTATGTATCTCTTAATTTTGATTACTTTATCATATGGCTAGTTTTCTAACTCCTGTAATCATGTAAGGAAATACTTTAAAATATGAGATTAAAAGACACCTGCAGAAACAAATTTTACAGTATAATCCACATCAAGCAATAAAACTGGCTACTCATTTTGTCATTATTCAAGGCCTTACTTTGTTCATGCTTTTCTGCAATGATTTGAGTATTGTACTGTATATAGAGAAACCAAAATCATACCATTAACTTTAGATAGTCATGAAGATGTACTAGATGAAATTTGAAATATGAAACATGAAACATTATCAGCATGGATACCAAATGTGCCCCTTCTGATAAGAAAAATCTTTTCAAGATATATGGGTTTTTGTGGAATAAAGGTTCATCATAAATAAGCCCAACTTTGTTTTGATTGCCACCAATTTTTTTCACATAGCTTTATTTCCAAGAGAAATGGGGATATAAATTATACTCATTGCATTTTGAAATATCCTATTATTGTTTCTTAACTTTACAGTTTGTTTTCCAAAATTCTATATTGACTACAAAAATGAAATCATAGCAGTTTTATCTAATTTTTTCATAATTTATACTAGCCCTAATAATTTATATTGCTGAAATATCTAATTGTAAATATTAGTAAGTGATTCTTGTTCTGCGTAATTGTTCATAACATTGTTTCAGGACATGCTTTTACCTTCATAGGGCCTGTCAGATGCACTGGGGAAAGCAGCTAGCATTTCAGTTGGAACCTTGCCAAGCAAAGAGATTGGCAATCAGAAAATCATCTTTGTACCAAACTCAAACCATCAAAAGTTAGAACTGGAGAGGTTCTAATAAATCATGTGACATTTAATGAAGAACATGAGTGTATAGTCCCAAAGATTGGCAAAGGGACCTCTAAACCAAAGTAATCTCTCGCATTTCTTGATGTTCATCTTTCTACAGGCAAGAAGATGTCATCAAAACCACTGTATACTTTATATATTTTTGTTTCTTATCAGGAAGAAGCCTCTCCATAATCATGCAGAAACTCCTGAGGTCTAATTATTCTTATTTTCAGCAAGCTCTTCGGAAAGTGTCTGAGACTGCATTGAACTTCTTTATCCCAAACCCATTTCAGCAAATGAGGTGTGACCCCCAAGCTGCAGCTTTGCATCTGATAATTTCTTTACTTCTTCAGGGTGTATACTTAACTTCCTTGGTGAAGAAGCAATTTTTTTTAATGAATGTCCTACAACTTATTTTTGAAATATCCAGCAAAAGAATAATTCTACAGAAAAGTATCTTTGCTGTTCAATTTTTCTTCTCCAGTATAACCAATAAAAATTGTGTTTTGCTTTATAAGATTGATTTTTCCCAGCAGGACTTAATCTTAAAATGGAAATTTTTTTTACATAGGAAAAATTTGCATGTACTTGTATTTTATTTAGTATATCTGAATATGATGTGAATCTATAATAAGAATGAATTATTAGTATGAGATTTAGCTTTAGCCTGGTTATAAGGAATTTGCAGTAGATATTTTTAAAATTCTAGAAGTTCTATTTTGCCAGTGTCATTTAATGTATCTCTTTGTTGCCTATCTATAAAAAACTACCTACTCTACTTTGTAGACCTTTAGAACTTTAATTGCACTTGCTGTATATTTTGTTCTTCTGTCAGTCAACAAACATCTGAGCTTCCAGAGACTTCAATAATGTGGTTCTTGAAGGTCTTAAGAGTTCCAAACCTGTCTTTTCTTTAGCTCTCAGACAGACACCACGTACTCCTTCCAAGACAAAAACATCCCAGCATCCAAGAATCCCACACACACAACCAGGTAAATACGCATTTTGCCTTAGAAAGTTTGACTTTAGTGAGTTATTCTGTGGAATTATAGCATGATGAGTTTTATAAGACAAGTCTTCCTCAGTAATTAAAAGTATTTACAGTATTTTTATTTTTTAGACTTGATCAAAAAGTACATCATCTGAGGAGCTTACTCCGCAGATCTTCTCATTATTTAAATTGGAAATCAGAAGGGTATTGTTGGACAGAGTAGCCTGCCTACTTTTCACTTTCCTCCCAGATCATCAAGCTTGCCTCCTTCCCTTCCACTATCACTAACAGTGCTTCTCCACCATTAAAATTATCACTAATATATGGCCTGCTTCCAAAAAAAAAATCTGAGATACACCCACCCAGTACCCAGTATACTAGGAAAGGAAAATATATTAACACTAAAGGTTTACAAAAGGAAAATACTTGGTAGCATCAAAATTATTCTTGATCCATCTAGTAATTCTAGATTCCTTAAATATTCATAGACTTTACTCATTTCTCAGAATCTCTACACAAGATAGGAAAATTCTAAAGTTTTAGGTGGTCTCTAGTAACTGATTCTGAGAAAATTTTACCTGTTGTTAATATTTTGAAAAAAATTCTTTAATAAGTAACAAAGGGAAAGAAATTTGATGGCAAAAAATAAAAGGAAATAAAGATTATGTAGAAGGTGGGATTTTAGGGAGAGCAGGTGAATGGGGAAAAATGAGAAGATGCGTCTTGTACTGGTACAAATGCCCAATGTTGATTGTGATCATAATGCATATATAAAATGTACCAATAAAATCAATTTAAGAAAGAAAAATTCCTTAAAAGACTTAATAGACCATATTTTATTAATGATTTTGTGGTCCTGGGGATCGAACTTGGGCCTTTGTGTGTCCAAGATTGGCACAGTACCACTTGAGCTAAATCTCCAGCCCCTTTTATTATTGATTTTGTCTACATTAGTATATTTTAAAATCTGTTCTAGTAAATCACCTAAACTTTTTATGTTAATAATATACTTTGATATATAAATAAGTGAAGGTACCTAGCTTATATTTACTCAAAAAATAGAAAAATTAGTAACAACAAATATACTTGAAACAATAAGATATAAAATTCTTTGGAAAATGACTAGTTAATAAATAATAGAATAAACATATAGAAAATATACTATTTAAAATAATTAACCAAGTTCTTGATAAACTAAGTATATAAAATTTATTGATAAGAAAGTAAAATATAATTTAAAAATACACTAGAAGTAGCTGTCAACTTTTATTTGAACATGCAGCTTTGAACAGAGTAAAAGAGAAATAGAATTAGATATATAAGTAGAAGATGGATAAATACTGCAAAATAAGAGAAAAGATGATAAATAAAATATAAAAAATGGAGACATAGATTCCTGGTTTGTAATTTTTTAATGTAGGGGATAAAAAGCAATAGGTAACGTTTCTTCACAATTTTGAGTACGTATAAATAAGAGTGTAGTAAGTTAGAAGCCTACTCTAAATTATTATACTATAATCTAAACTTCCAAGTTCATTTTTATGTAGAATGTTGACCTTATTTTCTTGACAAGATGTGGGGCATGAGAATGGACAGGGTCGCAGGTGCAATGTGTTCCAGTCTCTAACTCTGAATCCTGATGGAGATGACAAACCAAAGGGAGCCTCCTCATCGTGTCCCAACTGAGGCAGCCTCCTGATTGGTGGAAAGTAGCTACAATCCAGATACTTACGGCTTTGTCAGTGCTACTTAATGTGAGGAAGGACAGAGCACAGATTGTGAAAAACAAAATACATTCTAATTACTTTTTTATTTAAAATGAGTGGAATCAAAATCTCTCTCTTCCATGATGAGACTATTAATATTACTCAGTAGATCCTAATAACACTTAGATTCTGATAATATTTCAAGGATATATGTGTATAGTGCCAACTGTAACAAAATATTTTAAGCAGAAATATTCAAATAATATCACCTTCTCCCTCACATTTGGCTAGCTCTTGGAAATTTCAGGAGACTATTTGGAGGGAAAAATGTTTTGTTTGCATTATAATACCAGTGCAAAATATGTCAGACATGAAATAAATATAATCCAACAATAGTAATTCAGCATATGGCACGATTTTGTCTATCACATTTTTAAAACAAAGTTTCATAATTGTGTGTCACCTTTCATGTTATATTTAACTTTAAATCCAATTGTAAATGGTTAGCAAAATTCAAATCAGTGTTTGGTATTTGAGAGCAAAGCAAGATTTAAAATTTAGAGCAAATCATCAAGAAAAATTTGCAAGTCAGTAAGGTGTTAATTTTTTGATTCCTGTGTTTATAGATAATAATGAACTTATTGTTAATTTTATATTTTGAAGTATTACGGCATCCAAAATTGTGGGTTCACCTAGTTTTTTAAGGACAAAGAATATGAAAATCTGAATGAAGAATGAGATTATTCGATTTCAAATATATAAAGGCCCCTGGGAGTAGAAGAAATTTCATAATAGTGTAACTTGCACATAGTTTTGACATTTCATATTTGATTCTCACAATTTCCCTTTGAGTAGGACAGAATTATTATTCCCATCTTAACTGTTCTCTGTTTTAAGCACCTTGAACTCTGGCCAGCAGAACTAGACTAGGCAGAGACACAGACACCTGAGCTACCTGCTCTGCCTGATCCTAAGCACCTGGTTCAACTCGATTCTGATACTAAATAACCAGGCAACTTTAAACACCAAATAGAGCTTTCTTCTCCCTCTTTTATTACCTTTAAAATGTACATGAACATTCCTTCCTTCCAGCATTCTGCTGTGAATCGAAGCATAACAGACGTCAAGAAAACATACCCAAAAGTGAAAATTACTCTTGCATTAGTTTATTTGCTATCTCCTCTGCAATAAAGATTTCAAAAAAGTTCATACTATCCTTAAGTTTTGTCAAAATTTTTTTATTTATAAGACCTCATTTTCCCAGAAGTATTTATATTTCCAATACATCTAATTCTAAAGCTTATGATTAACATCTGTGTCAGTAGTACTTTGTTTTACCAGTGTCCAAGCTATTCCTTGCTGTACCTTATTGTTAAGCATAACTGACTTATGATCTAAGTTCTCTCTTTCAGTTCCTAAGGGGTTTCCACGTGCTACTTCAAAACCTCAAATATCACCAAGTCCAGAAGTGTCATACACTACATCTGGTAAATGCTTTATTTTATGTTTAAACCAAATGCATTTTACTATTGTACTCAGCAGAACTGAAACATGAGAGTTGATGGGTGTGAGTTAATCTTTCACATATGCTCAAATGCCCTGTTATATCGCATATGGTATGCTTTTCTCAGAAGTCTCCTAATAGTTGTCCAGTTGCTTATATAGTAAAGCTATTAAGATTAAATGGTGAGGAATAGGCCAGGAATAGAATGACTCCTAGAACTAAAATTCTTTTTCCTGACTTATAAAATATAACCTAATTCTGATCACACTGTGTTCAAAATTTTTACCAAACAAGAAGATAAAATAATTTGGTTTTCCCTTCACAGAAAAGAGAAAGATAAAATGACACTAAAAATAGAGGTAATGATGTTTAGACATTTACTTGTGCCCATAAATTTTGCATTGTACTACATTGAGGTCTTTTTCCTGTCAGATTCTATTTTAAAAGTTTATGGAAAAGTTGTTTGGTTTAAGAAATTTATTATATACATATACACATAAAGATTTTGGAGGCTGAGGGTGTAACTCACTGTAGACATGCTTATCATATACAAGGCCTTGGGCTCAATCTCCAGGACCACCCAAAACTTTTACTTACAAATCTATTTTTTACACATCCTCTCACTTAAGGAGAGAGTAATTGCATGTTTGTAGGATTATCTAGGGAGGAAATGTAGAAATTCAGATATTACATTGTTGCTATTTGCATCAAGTCATCAAATGGTCATAGGAAGACAGCTGAACAACTGTTATATAAAAATCAAGCTCATTGTGCCGGGCGTGGTGGCTCATGCCTGTAATCCCAGCACTCGGGAGGCAGAGACAGGAGGATTGCTGAGTTTGAGGCTTGCCTGGGCTACATAGTGAGCTCAGAGCCAGCCTGAACTACAAAGCGAGACCCTGTCTCAAAAAAAAAAAAAAATATCAAGTCATTGTAACCCAGAGAATCTGAGGGAATATTTTAATTTTTTCCTTTAAAGGTACAATTATTAAAATTTGTATATGTTTTTAGAGTACGTAGAGCATTCCAAGAACCAAAGAATTTCTAAGTTTTGACTGGAAATGACGGCATTCCAGAAGCAAGTCTGCATTCACTTGCTACAATGTTTTCACATACAGAGGGTATAATTATTGCTGTGATATAATCAGGTTCTTGCTGGTGGCGCTAAAGAGCGAATTCTTTGTCCTGAAGTCTGGAAGTCACCATTGTACTACTAGGACAACAATCAATAACATGAACATAAAGTCAATAAACAGTTATCTTCTCACTTTCCAATAGCCAATATATTTTCAACTGTGGGAGAAAAAAATGCAATAGAGTTTGAGTTGTTACATTCAACAACATAAATTTGAGCTGTTTTATTCTATTTACTTTTTTTTTTTTTTTGAGACAGGGTCTCGCTTTGTAGTTCAGGCTGGCTCTGAGCTCACTATGTAGCCCAGGCAAGCCTCAAACTCAGCAATCCTCCTGTCTCTGCCTCCCGAGTGCTGGGATTACAGGCGTGAGCCACCACACCCTGCACTGTGGTATGTGGCATTGATTGCTGTGGGCGTGAGTTTCCCTGCCCAGCATTGTATGAGGTTACCAGGGATCGAACTCAGGACCTTGAGCTTGAGAGGCAGGCACTGGAACCACTGAGCTAACCCTCTGGCCCTATTCTATTTACTTTTAATTGCAGAGGATAACATTATAGCTGTACACCAATCTATCTATCTATGTATCTATCTATGTATCTATCTATGTATCTATGTATCTATGTATCTATCTGTCTATCTATCTATCATCTATCTATCTATCTATCTATCTATCTATCTATCTATCTATCTATCTATCTATCTATCTATCTATCTATCTATCTATCTATCATCTCTATCTACTGAGACAGGGTCTCGCTTTGTAGTTCAGGCTGGCTCTGAGCTCACTATGTAGCCCAGGCAAGCCTCGAACTCAGCAATCCTCCTGTCTCTGCCTCCCAAGTGCTGGGATTACAGGCATGAGCCACCACACCCGGCATATATTTTCTTTCTTTTTAATGATTAACATTTGCCTTAATTCCACCAGCATCTGTTTTTCCACAGAAACTGACCCAGAGCTTGTATACCAACATTCCTTAGCGCCTCTATTGGTCTTATCTGCCAACTCTTCAGCTTTATATGCTCAGAGCTAGAATTCTCTTTAAACCTGCTGTTGACTCTATCACTGTGATTGTGAGGATCCCCAAACTCCCCTACAAGTGTGATGCTTATGAGAATAATCATAAAGCAACTACATTCATATTTTCTCAGAAGTATTCAGAACCAGATTCTTTTGCATTCAGACAGTTTAGGATTCTAGCTCAAACTTGCATCCTAATCAGTCCTTGTTTACCAAATTATATCAGTTATACCTCAAAAAACAGAAGGTAAATTTTATATTTAATGTATACAGGTATTTTAGAAAATAAAATCTCAAACTTTCTGAAATCAGGAGAGTTATAGTTTATTGTGATGCTTATCTCAAAACGTATTCTGAGACATCTAGAGTAACTTCAATTTTCAGATATCACATAGTCAGGCACCGTAGGATTCACTGCACATACCTTGACTTTGATAGAGTCCTGGACATAACATAAGCTTAATCCAAGGAGGCCTTAAACTATTTCAACCACTCATCTGAATTATCTGCTGCACTGAGGGAGGACACTGGACAAACTGATCCCACAGCCCAGTTCAAACTAAAACACAATTGGATTCTCTCTACATGTGCTTAGGAGGAACATTTTAATACTAAGACTCTCTCAATAGCAAACAAGTAAGATAGCAAACAGGTAAGATAGCAAAAATTCTCTTGGATTCTTCTCTACACAAAGACCTATCTTATACAAATTGTCAATGAGAAATATGATCATAATGTATTCGTATAATGTACCAATAAACTCAATTCATTAAAAAAAATAAAAGGACCAAAGACCTATCTTGGCTTTATGGTCATCCTATGGCCACTAGGCATTTAGAAAGATTTCATCCACTGGGAGTGGACCAGGAAGAAAATTTAGATTTCAGCAAATCTTTATAAAGGTCCTGTGTATTTATGGTATTGATAAGTTCTCAGTTGCAGTTACATGCCTCAACATTTTTGTAGTTAGTTTCACATTTTTAAATACTAAGACTGTTTGTGTAAGGTAATTAAGAGTGAGTGTTTAATTCAGAGCATTTCCTTTAGACTTTGACCCTCATTGTTTCCTAGATAAAGACCTGGGCTTGTACATGTCAGGTATACAGAGCCAGTAGGACTGTCAGGTGGGATTATCTAACTGGTGATTGAAAAGGATTTGCTCAATTTCTAAATGGAATTTTAGGATTTGGGGCATGGATTTGGGAATCATTTGTCTAGGTATAGATGGCTTTATCTCAGGTTTAATCAGAATATATGAGAAAATAAAGTCAGAAATCATTTGGATATGGACATAAGGAGAGGGCAGAGAAAGAAGACTCAGCAGATGTTGCTGTCAAAAAACATAAGAGTGTACCAGGAAAGGAGTTGAGAAGGGGGCTGAGAAAGGGTTTCAAGAAGAGAGGACTGCCCCCAAAATGGCAGCGGGGTGGGGAGAGACCAGATGAGGCTGCCGACCTGAGACTGGAGATCCAGACTCCCACTAACTGTACCTTTTGGGCTGGCTGCTCCAAAATTCAGCTGTTTTGAAATTTTAGGAAGATAAAATTACATCTGTTTTTGATCACGGAGATATTGCCATGTCTGCCATGAGAAGTGTGAATAGGAGTGTTAAACAGGATTAATAAAAACTGTAAATACTGCTTATATTAGTCATGGTTTGCAGTTGAATAAATTTTTTAAGAAGAAAAAGTGTTGTCCCCGGTGCTCTTTATACTTCAGCACTCTAGATAAGGGTTTGTGAACCTGTGGCTACAGAAGATCAGTAAAGAGTAAGAGAGGGATGGTTTTAGAGAGAGCCCACACCAGTGTTTCTTTTGTTCTGCTTTGTTTGCTGGTTTTTATTGTAGTTTTTATTCTTCTTAGTATATTGGTTTAGTTAAGCAATTGTATAGGTAAAGGGGAAAAAGGTTTTGAAGAAATGACAATAAAGATTAGTGGTGAAAAACTAAGGTGATATTCTTTTCCTTTATTGAGTTTATTGGTACATTTTAGATACACATTTTGATCACATTCAACACTGTATATGGTATATCATGGTTTGTACCTGTATATGGCATATCATGATTCTCATTTTTTCCCCTTTCCCCTGCCCTCCCAACAACCCCAATTCCTCTTTATAAAAAGAACAGAATTGCCAGAGGAGATGGGAGGGAGGGTGGCCTAAGAGCACAGCCCAAAACATGGCTTCCTAAACGGCAGAAGTCCCGGCCCTTCTCACACTGGATGAAAGGGTCCAAAACTGGAATAACAGATTTTTGAAATAAAAAAGAAACAATTTACATGTATTATTTTCCAAGAGAAACTGCCCATGGCCTATTGCTAGAGTAAACCTTATTGCAAGCTTTGTATTCCATCATTTTTATCAGAGTCACATAGTAATCTTCTCATCTCTGTCTTGCAAAATTTTCATACACATTAATTTACTGTTGTGCATATTAGGCATTGTCCATTTATAATACTCTTTGTGTTAAATTTGTCTTTGTGGTGATATAAGCTAACACAACAGGTGATTTAATATCAGTGATTAATTGACTAATATAACTGAATCTACAGTATAGTTATAAAGATACTTAAAAGGAGATCAGAACTCGCTTCTCAAATAAATTATCATTGCTTATATCAGTGAAGTTCTCCAGCATGGATGACATAGGTTGTAGGGATCATGTTCTCATCAAATTGAAGTATAACTGAATGGCACATTGAGGAAAAGAAAAAATAACTTGAACTTCATAGAGGTATCATGGGCCAAGTAGGAAAATGATTCATATTCCTTTTCTGTAAATATTTCTATTTCTTTCCTTTCCACTGATTTCACCTGCTTTATAAAGTCCACAATAGTAGTTTATTAAATCATCACTTCGTGGTTAAAAAGTAGTGCCAGTTTCAGCAGCTGGAATCCACATTATCCTAGCCTAAATTTCTCAGTAAACTAAAGCAGAAGCGAGTAATGTATTTACATTATGTAGATTTATTAGTAGCATATCTTTTCTCAGCTTTTCCTTTCCTAGTCTTTTCTTATAGTCCAGTACCATAATTAATTAGGTCATTTATAACGTACAGGCTTCATGTATGTTCATAACTTTTGCAAAGGTGAATCAAAGTTCCTTCTGCTTCAACCTGCAGATAAACATTTAGTTTGATTTATAATCAAGAATTGGCTCATACTTTACTGCTTGAATCTTTCAGAAGAGTACACAGCAAAATAAAATCCACCAGTAGAGTGTTGGATTATCTCCTTTCTGAACCACTGACCGTATTGAAGTTTACTGTTTTCTTAAAGAAACCTGTCCTTTTAAATTCCTCTCTGTGTGTTTTCTCTTATTCCCTAGAACAGTGGTTGTGAGTCTAAGGGCATGTGTCTTCAGGGAGCTATTTGTTACTGTTTGAAGCTCTACAGTGTTCAATGCCCTAGAAGTTCTAATTGAGACAGGTTTCTACTCAATATACCCATTCTGTAACAGATACTTGGCTGACACTTAATGGCCTAGATCTAGAACAGGTATAGTGTGCAAGTTAAATCATCCCCCTTGTTTTATTTGTGAAAATTAAACACATTAAAAATATACTAAGTGTCACAAATTAGGTATAGATTTGTTTAGCTGGTACATTCGCCTTTTCATATTCTCATATGTCAAGTACCCAGGACACCTAGTATACTGGAAGCATCAGCACTCAGGAAGATGAAATCACTCACTATCGCTAGCATTTTTCTAGCATTTACTCTATAACAAGAACTGCCTTCAAATTTCCCCTGAATTTCTCTTGGATACATTTGGTTCCCATTTGCCAATTCAGGAATATTTCTAGTTTTTCAATCTTCAAAATTTTAAATATGTAAATTCATAGTGACTCTAACTACAACTTTTTCCTGTCTGTTCTTTTCTTTTTTAAGGAAATTCCACCAGCAAATAATTTGTGTGATTATCTGTTATATTTGAGTTTTAAAAATTGTGATATAGGTACATTTTATATATACATTATGATAACACTCAACATTGAGAATTTGTACCAGTATATGACACATCTTAATTCTCATTTTTCCCCATTCCTCTGCCCACCCTCTATATACATTAGTTTGTTTCCCTTTTTTTTCACCATCACAATTTTTCCTCTTGTTATTTACCGCATCTTCCATTTTCCTTAGGATATTTTCCATTTTACAGTGTTTATCATATATTCTAGGACTTATTTACATTTTCAGTTTCTTATACCAGAGAAAAGATATGGTATTTACACATCTGTGTCCCATTTGTTTCCCTTATGCGCATATCTTCAAGATACGTCCATTTGAGTATGAATGACAATATACTGTTATAATAGTTGATAAGCAGATAGTGAACATACATCATGTCAATTGGAACTTAATTTAGCTTCTTTGAGAATTACTGAGATTAACTTCTTCTATACTTACTATTTAATCCACTGGTAGTCATGCCTTGTTCTATAGGAAGTAAGTTTAATTTTTTGAGAAGTACTTATATGGAATATCTACCTCAGAAGTAAAAGTTTTAAAGGAATTGTGAAAAATAAATGTTATTTTCTTTGAGATAAAGGAATCTTTTTGGGTCAAGATATATAATTTTCAATTCCTTGACAATGTATTATTTTCAAATGGTGAGTTGGCCATAGTGATATTTATGCTCATGGTAAGCAAATCTTTTATGTAGTCTTGTCAGATTTTTATAATACTCACATGTTTGCATTATCATATTCAGAATTGCTGACTTCGGAAACACGTGCTAATTCCAGAGTAAATTTACTTAAAAATGTAAACACAACTTAGAGAAAAATTAGTTTTCTGTCTTTTATAATAATGTTTTAGAGAAATTATTTTTCATAGTATTCATTTATTAAAATGCTAATAGGAAACCCACATAAATACTGTACTGAATTAGTAACTTAGTATGCAGTTGCAATAAGGGAAAATAGTTATGTTATATTTTAGTTACTGATTTCTTCATTCAGATTAGTGTATTTAAAATATTCTGAAGGGCTGGGGATTTAGCTCAAGTGGTACCATGCCAACCTTGGATGCACAAGGGCCTGAGTTCGATCTCCAGTACCACACACACAGAAATTCTGTGTATTAATTAATATTATTAAATACAAACAATGCATAATTAATGTTTCAATTATTACATAATATATAAACGTGTTTTAATAAATATATGGCTATTTGCTAGACAAAAAAACTGCCTTTACATATATTTTCTAATGAGCAGATAATTCCTTTTTCTTATTTTCTTGCCACAGTAACTGTTAATGTCATTTTGAATAATTTTGCCCTCTTTGATGTTCAAGATTTCTGTCTCCCTTGCTGTTTTTCTTAATTTGTAGGCCATTTATGCACTTTATTTGAGATAATGATTTCTACTGCTATGAGCACAATTCTAGCATGTTTGTCAAATAGCAGCTAACCACTCCAGGCAAAACTAACTTTTTTTAAAAAAAATGACCTGAAGAAGATCTACCTTCATTTTTAATTATGTCAGATATTTTAACCCATCTTTTTTTCCTCATAGGAGATTTCAAAATGTACTTTGATCAACTTTGTTTCAGTTTTTTGCCACCAAACCCTTCTCTACACAATGATACTTTTCCATTTTGAAAGAATTGTCATTTTCTTTGATCTCTAACCATTCTGAAAATACTTTTTCTCCCTTTCTGGCAGGGGGATTTTAATCTGTGGGTTGTTTTCGTTTTAAGTGTGACATGTAGACGACAGAGTGCTTTATCATCTTTTTCTTTTAGGTCCAGAAGATGTGCCTCTTCCCCATGAACCAGATTCTGAAGTTTCTCAGAGTGAACCTGGTAAATGAATTATTTTATTTTCCCAGTTAGAAAGTGAATTTTCCAAAAAAGTCTTATAAATATATTTTAAGGGCTGTGATATAAAAGAAACCCTCCAAAAGTTGTGCACATAAAATGTATATCTCTTTGGGGAACATCCAATCACATATGGTTGAAAACTTTTCCCTCTGGTTAAATGAAGTGTTAACACACGATAAATTATCTCCTCTGCAAGTGTTTTTACTGAATAGAAGATTATATTAAAACTGTAAAACATGTTTATTGAGCAAGCCATGTCTTTACATCAGTTAAAAATATAAAGGCAACTAAATTATGACTATAAAATATACTCAAAAAACGATGCTTACTCAAAAATTTTCCTCAAAATAATGGGAATGAAATATTTAAAGTTTTGGTTAAACTAAGTTCCCTTACCTCATTTATGTAGAATTTGCTTGTATCTATTATGGTTCTCAGAGGATGCTCAAATGATTATATTAATGAATCTAGAAAATACAAAATTATTTTCACCTTGCAAAGTAGTAAATCTCACAAATATGTTTCTTTGGTTTTGCTTTTGATGTAGTTCTGCAGCCAGTTACCTTCAGAATTGAGCCACCAAAGACAACTATAGGTAATTCTTTTTCCATATTGACCAACTCTGTTTCTTTTGCTGCCACTAAGGTCTTTCTCATATGATCATAGCTGAAACACTCTGTCTTCTCAGTTCATTTCATCATGTAATTTTCATTACAATTATTCTTTCAAAGACAGACAAACTATGGCTTTACTGATGTGAAGGTTTTGTTCTGGCCACTGGCTAAGATGGCTCATCATGGAATGGACTGCAATCTACCTTGTTACCTTTATGATTCTACTTTTCATATGTTCATCTAGTTAACAATGTCTGCTAGGTTACCGTTTCTTAGCTATAATGTCATATTAGATATGAAAATTTTTTAATGTGCTATAAGGAATTGTTAACTTTGCTCAAAATGTAGAAAATTGTCATCATTTTAATGAAGCTAAACATGAAGAGTTTATCCCAGTAATTTTGTGATCGTCTGTGTTCTCTTCAATGGGAGATTAGAAGAATAGAGCTACTTCTAACAGACCAGGATGATGTCTTACCTACACCCGGTCTCAATCAGGTACCCTCCTTGAGTGGGTCAAGCATAGAAGATCACTTGTTTTGTGTCCTGGTATGAAACAGTTGAGAACCATTGTTCTAATATTCCATGAATATTTTCCTCAAAGTTCTGTACATATTTAGTTTTTTCATTATTCAGATACTTATACTCTCTTTTTTTTTTTTTTTTTTTGCTTCAAATGAAGGAATAGCATATAATTCCACTCTAGTTTGGTTCTAACTTTGAGTTAAAAGTTTATAGCCTTGGTACTTTTCTTTTGCAGCTCCATTAGAGACACGAGGGATCCCTTTCATACCTATAATTTCACCAAGACTTAGTCAAGAGGAAACACAACCTACTCTTGGTAAATTTTTTTGATATATTAGTCAAATGTGGACTCTACCATAAAGGAGTTGCCCTTAAAGTAATTATAAGTACATTATGATAAATGACTTTCCCAACAACACAAGGTTTCTTTTTATACAAAAAAAACTTGCATCTCTTTATACTTCCAATTTGACTGCACATTTGTCCTGCTATTTATGCTGTTTTTTAATATAAAAATGTTTTTCAAATGTTTTGTTATAATTTCACATAGAGTCAGCCTTCTGTATCTGGGTTCTACATTTGTGGATTCAAGCATATGTGAATCAGAATTTTTTTTAATTGTCCACACTGAACATGTTCATATCTTTTTCTTGTTATCTTTCTTTAAATACAGTATCTCAACTATTTAGGTAGCATTTATGTTGAATGAAGTATTGAAAGTAATCAAGAGTTGATTTAAAATATATGGGAGGATACACAAGGGTTGTGTTATTTTATACAAGGAACTTGCACATCAACAATGGGGTGGTGTCCTCAAACCAATTCCTCACAGATACTGAGGGAAGACTATAGTCTAAGAAAAGATGTTCCCAAATAAATATTATTTTTTATTATTGTTGGTTTTTCCAAATTTTAAATTGCATTTGGAGAGAACATTAGTGACCTAGTGCTTATTGAGCTTTAGTTGAGTACTAGGCATGGTGGTAAGGTTTCAAAACAATGTTTTCAGTGTGAAATTTTACCCCACTGTCTACTATGAGTTCAAGATTTAATGACATTACTGCCTCCCTTGTACCACCCAGTATACTACACACATTTGAATTTTTAAAAATTTAAATCTTTATTGGTGCTTTATATATACTCATCATGATCACACACAGTATTGAGAATTTGTACCAGCATATGACATAGTTTAATTCTCCTTTTTCCCATTCCCCTACTCACCCTACAATCCCCACCCCCATATACATAAATTTTGTTTTCCTTTTTATACCATCACATTTTTTCTACTCTTATTACTTACCCTGACTTCCATTTCCCTTTGCATATTTTCTATTTCACAATATCTACCATATATTTTAGAGCTCACTTACATCTTCAGTTTCTCATACCAGAGAACAGTTATGGTCTTTACAGATCTGTGACCTATTTATTTCACTCAAAAGTGAAGGTACATCCATTTGAGCATAAATGACTCAAACATATCATTCTTTATGGCAGAGTAATACTCCATTTTGTAGAAAATCCACATCTTCTTTGTCCACTCTCCAGTTGATGGACATTTGGTTTGTTTCCAAGACTGAATTATCACAAACTGAGCTGCTATGAACAGGGGTGCACATAAGTTGCTGTGATATGAATCTTTTAATTCTTTTGTATTCATAACTAGCAGGGGAACAGCAGGGTCAAATGGGGCTTCTAATCCAAGTTTTTTGAGGATCTCCACACTGATCTCTATAGTGGTTGTACCAGTCTACATTCCCACCAACAGTGGAGAAAGTTTCCTTTCTCCCTATAGCCTCACCAGTATTTGTTGCTGGTTAATTTCGAGATAGCAGCCATTTTTTGTGGAGTGAGATGGAATCTCAATGTTAACCTGTTATTATTTTCTTATGACATGATACTCTATACAGAAGATCCTAAAAACTCAATAGAAAGACTGTTAGACTTAATGAGCAAATTTAGGAATGTAGCCAGATACAAGGTCAGTGCTCAAAAGTCAATAGCCTTGAGCCGGAGGGTTAACTCAGTGGTTCCGGCGCCTGCCTTGCAAGCGCAAAGACCTGAGTTCGATCCCCGGTAACCACATATAATGCTGGGCGTGGAGACACGCCCACCAACAATCAACACCGCATACCACAATGCCGGACGTGGTGGCTCACGCCTGTCATCCCAGCACTCGGGAGGCTGAGACAGGAGGATTGCTGAGTTCGCCGCGGCTTGC
>PVIC010012546.1:0-39508 GCA_004025085.1 Thryonomys swinderianus
TGTTTCCTTCTTCTGTGTGTTGGTATCCATTACCCTCCCTGTCTATCGGTGCACAACTCATCATGAGGTAGGAGAGTGGCAGCGTATGTGTATGCAGAAAGGTGTGTGGAGCAGAGAAATCCTTATCTCTTGTGAAGGAGGTCAAGAAAGAATGTTTCAAATGGAAACTAGACTAGCCAGACCTGGGGGTGTGCGCCTGCAGTCCCAGCATTCAGGAGGCTGAGGCAGAAGGGCTGCCATGAGTTTGAGGCCAGCCTGGGGTTCATAGGGAGTTTAGGGTCAGCCTGAACTACACAGTGAAATACTGCCTAAGTGGGGTTGGGGAGAAAACTAGACCAAGAAACCGTTTTATTCTTTTAAAATTATTTGTTACTGATTGATTGAGACGGGTTCTTGCTTTGTAGTTTGAGCTGGCCCTGAACTGACAGTGTATCCCAGACTAGCCTCAAACTCACAGCAATCCTCCTGCCTCTGCCTCCTGAGTGCTGGGTTTACAGGTGTGAGCCACCACGCCCAGCACTGTGGTATGTGGTTACAAGGAATCAAATTTGGGACCTTGTGCTTGCCAGGCAGATGCCAGAACCACTGAGCTAAATCCCTGGCCTGATTAATACCATTTTAAATACAAAGGTGTAATTTTCAAAACAGCTGAAGGAGCCACAAGGAACAAAGGGCTTCCCTTGGGTTGGGGCTGAGAAGGAGATGCAGGGAGACCGGGACTATTGTTTCTGTTCTAGCCTGAAGAAATGCTTAACTTTGTAAACTATGCACACCTGTGTTATGATGCTATAAACAAAAGCCCTTCAAACACAATCCTTCAAAACTGCTCCCCACTGCAGGGCAAGGTAGTGCATGCCTAGAACATCCACACTTGGGAGGCTGAGGCAGGAGGATCACTGCGAGTTCAAGGCCAGCCTGAACTACATAGTGAGTTCGAGATCAGTGTGAACTATATAGTAAGGGCTTTTCTCAGAACTCCCCAAACCCAGAGAAAGCCAACTCTGCTCCCTCAATTTTATTTTCTACCCAGTGGTCCCTCTGTACTCAGAAACCAGTTCATCAGGCAAGCAAGGAAGTCTCAAGGGCCCCAAGGCCACCCCCCCCCCCGGGTTCCTGCACGCAGGAAGCAGTCCCCACAGGCCCTTCCTAGGAGACAGGAAGCACCCACAGCTCCCTGTGGTCAAGCCCTGTGCGTATTTCCCATCTTCCTTCCTAGCTGTCGAGCTGTAGCAGTTCTCTGCTACCTCAAAGCAGCAGACCTTCCACCTCCTGCCTGATAACCCCTCACCTATCCAGCCGCTCTGGGTTCACGGGAAAATTCCCTGGACTGGAGGAGCCTACACAGGGAGAAACATTTCCTCACCTCAAACCATAAGGCAACGGCAGCTCCTTTTGTCCTCTCCAGAAAGCAGAATAGAAGGGCTGTCCTGGGAGACCCGGCAGATGGGAAACTCATTACAGATGTGAGCCTCAGAGAGAGGGCTGCTTGCAGACCCATGCGTTTCAGGAGTTCAGGGATACTCAGTGTTGCCTGGAAACCAGAGGCCAAATAGGAAACAGGAAGCCCCAGGAGAAGAGGCTGAAGTATTTCCGCATTATTTCCAGAGGGGAAGGCGGCCTGCCAAGGCCCGAAGGCAGTTCTGGTCCTTTCTCCGCTAGCCTAGGATCTTCGGGATCCCTCCTCCCGATTCCATACACCCCTCCGCCATACTTGGAAGCTCTAAGAGGGAGGGAGAGACAGACTTCTAGTGGGTATCAGAGCGCGTGCGCGCACACACATGCGCACATGCACGCTCACAGCTGCGAAGCCGTTTTCTGGTGCTGATTCCTGACAGTTCAACAGCAATATCACCTCACACCTCCAGGTTTCCCGCAGTGGCTGCCTGTGCAGGGCACTGAATACAGCTTCTACTTGTGTGACCCGGATGAGGCTGGGTCTCCGTGAGTCTGTCCCAGGATCTGCAGCTGGAGCCAGTGTGACCCCACTTGGAGAATTCCCAGGGCACTCGGGAGCTCGAGCACCAACCCGAGTGCCCTCTCCCTCACTGCACCCGCTCACCACCCTGCTCTGGGCAGACACGGGCCTGACGAAAGGAGCTCCTGTCTGGGCAGGGACGCTGGCACTCTGTCTGTCCACTGTTTTGTCACTCTAAACTCCTTTTCCCCTTCCTCCCTGGAGACCCCAGTGTGAGCGTTTGTCCCTCCTCCCCACCCCATAGATCCTCAGAAATCTCACTTGGCGTTGACACCTGTGACCTTGACAGTGTGGGCCTGGCTGTGTGGGATGAAATCTGGGTTGAAGCAGACTTGGCGATGTTGGGGCAGCCTGGCCCCTCTTAGCATCAGCTTTTTCATTTAGAAAAACTTGTACGACTCTTTCCTCTCAGGGGCGCTGTGAGAATTAAGGGTCTCGGATACCTGGCTCTCGAACAGACACGCCTCCAGACCAGTGCGAGGGGGCATCAAGCCTGCGAGCAGGGGCTCAGCGTGCTCACCAGTAGAGAAATGAAAACTAAAACCACGGGGGGGGGGCGCTTCCCATCTGCGCAACGGTGACAGTCAGAAAGCGAAATGAAAACTAAGTTGAAGGACGCAGAGCAAGCGGACCCCTTGTCTGTTGCCGGTGTGACGTAAAATGTGCAGTAACTGTGGGCGCCAGTTCGGTGACGCAGGAGAAGGTTAAATGTAGAGTTACGGCGCGGCCCAGCAGCCCTGCGCGTAGGTGTGTATTGTGAAGAATAAAAAACAAGCATTCCAACAGAATAAGGGGAAAACTCAGGAGCAGGAGGGTGTGTATCGTGAGGTCCCGTTCAGGTGAGCCGGCCGACCAGGTGTAGCCACAGAAGCGGGAAGGGGCGGCCAGGGCCGACAGGCGGGCAGCGCGAGGGGCAGCTCGATGGCTACAGGGCTTCCTTTGGGGCATGCCGGTGTCCGGTCCGGCTGGAGAGCACCGGGCAGCCACACTTCTCACCTAGCGGCTGTGGACTTCAGGTTTGAGGGAAGGGCCTGGGCAAGGGCAGGCACCGCCGAGACCTCGGTCCGGGGGCCTCGTTTGCAGGCAGCCGCCACCCTCAGCCCTCCTCGCTCCTCGCTCTCCTCCTCCTCCTGAGAAGACAGCCGAGGAGTTCCTTAGCAGGGAGCCCCTCACCCTGCCCCCTTCTCCCTTCTCCCTGCTAATTGCTGGAAACCCTGTGTGTTCTGCATCCCAGATAGTGCCACTCTTCCCCAGCCCCGCCCAGGTCTCGGTCCACGCATGCGCGAATAATGCGGAGTCCCTGGAGCGACCGCACTGCACACTCCCTGAGCGGCAGTAGCCTGGTACACGACGGCCCAGCCCTCCCTGGATCCCTCCTGCCCCTGCCGGGCTTCCGGCCTTGACGGAGCAGAGCGCCCGGCACCCTCCAGCCAGGCCACGCCCTCCGCCCGCCTGGGGCCCCGCTGGACTCCCGCGGGCGGCGCCGCTCTGCTGCCCCGGGGCTCTCCCCTTCCTTGTTTCAGCTTCTGCTACGTGTTTCTCACGATTGTAATTTTCAAATCTTTTCTCTCCTTAATTCACAGAATTACTGATGCTTGAATCACTTTTTAGTTTTGAGGAAAGGCAGTTTCACAAGTAAGCATATCTTGGTACCTTCGGCAGCGGCGCCGGGTCTTGTGTAGTCAGCCACACGCACCTGGCCTTCGGCCAGGCAGAAACGGCCAGCGCGACCCTAAGGACACCCGGGCTGGTTCCTTCCAGGGCCTGAGGGGACTCTGACTTCCAGTCTAGCTGCTCTTGGGCTGTGCACATGCCTCAGCCGGTGGCCCCTTCCCGTCTTCAAGGCCAGGATGCTGGGCCGTGTCCTTCCCGGGGAAGGACTCCCTTTTCCACTTTTAAACGCCATCCTGACTCCCTCAGGCCATCAGGATAATCCAGGGCGAACGCCTTATGTCCTAAGACATTTGTCAGCCTTCCGTCTTCCCTTAATCCTGTGCCGCTTCTGGGCTTTGTGACAGGACGTCTTTGTGGGGTGGGGGCTGTGCCGGCAACCACAGATTTCTCTGGAAGAAGATAGATGGTGGACCACTTTGGGGAAAGTGTAAGTGCGAGTAGGTATCAGAGTCCACTTAGGGGCGCTCTGCCCCACGAAGGTAAAGGGCACACACTGAAGCAGATAGCGTAGCTAATGACAGCCTAGGTTCACAAATTCTAATCCAGAAAGCACATTCTCGTTTGTTTTTCCAGTTGACTTCAACCTGAATCCAAGTTCCCACGATGCCAGCTCTTGGGAAAAAAAAAAAAAAAAACCCATTTAAATCGTAACCAGGGCTTCCACCCTTCTCCAGAACTCAGCAGGAGCTATGTAGAGTACGATGACATGTGCCTGTGATCTTAGGAGGCTGAGGCAGGAAGACTGCCTAGCCTTGGCAGTTCAGTGACTTAGTGACCCCCTGTCTCAAAAAAATGAAAAAGGGATGGAGATGCGGTTCAGTCCAAAGGCCCTAGGTTCAGTCCCCAGCACTAACAGAATAATAAATAAAAATGAAAATTAAAAAATCAGACGCTGTAGAATAATCAGTCACCATAATGGCAGCATTCTGTTGTTCTAAGCATTTATAGTTGTTAACTCATGTAATTCTTGCAACAACCCCAAGACAACACTCGTGTTCCCATCTCACAGATGAGGAAACTGAGGCCCAGAGAGGTTCGGAGCACCCAAACCCTCAGAGTACCAGGCTGTGGCTGACACCCCATTGTGTACACACAAAGTGACCCCTTGAAGGTTTCCTCTGTTCATTGCCATTGGGGTATGGAAGTTGTTGGGGAGATGGGGCACCCTGGTCTCTGTGCCCCCCCCCCCGCAGGGCATGATGCCACCCTGGACTTGGGTCTGCCCACTTAGCACTACCCACTCTTGCATCCCTCTGGGCCTCATGACTTTTTTTTTTTCTGTCTTGGGGAATTCTATCTTTTACTCTTCCAGTTGCTATTGAAAATGTAGTTTCTTCAACTAATGCCAGGATCAGGTGGCCCTGTGGGCACCTCTGTGTGCTGGCTGTGTTGTACAGATTGCCCCATGGGAGGGAATGGGCGGCTAAGGACCCAGCCACCTGTGCCAGGCTGCTGTCTCTCCCTTGACATCTCGGGAGAGAACGTGCAGGATGCTACCCCAGGGAATCATCCTGCCAGAGGGACGGGTGCCCTGCCCACCTCGGCCTCCTCAACACACCCCAGAGCCGTGCCCGCTCCAGAGCCTGGGCCCAGACTCTGCCTCATCCTCCGCCGGGAGGCCTGCAGAAGCCAAGCCCTATCGGAGACTGGCAGATGCTGACCCAATTTTATAAAACTGGAAAAGCAGTGAGATTCCAAAGCCAACAAACACGAACACTGGCAAAAGCTCTTGAAATGATTACTCAACAAACGATTTGTTGGCTCTGAGCAGGGGGAAGGGTCTCACTTCCTTTAACAAAGGGGTCACGAGATGGGGGGATCGAGGGACGTTGGACCCGGAGACCCCGAGCCCGACGGTGTCCCTCGCGAAGACTTGCTACACACTGGAGACCAAGCTGGAGGAAGGTTGGGGCTGGGACTGGGTAGAGGGCCGGTGGCTGGCTCAGTGAGGGGGGCCGAAGACTTTCATCCTCTGGGCGACTTGAAATGGCTGTGCAGGGGGAAGGTGGCCCAAGCTTGCCGCGGTCCACACTGTGAATTAATGACTCTCCCGACAAGGTGGTGGGTGGAGGAGGTGCTGGCTCTCAGCGCAGCCCTGGTTTACGAGAGGAGATCAGTCGAGACCCCTGTGCTGACTCCATGTCACACCCGTGTCCTCTTTCATGTATGTTTTCAGAGGCCTTTGAACTTGCTATTTCTCCTATTATCAGTAAAAGTGACATGTGGCCGGGTGCAGTGGCACCCACCTATGATCTCAGCTGTCTGAGAGGGTGAGGTGTGAGGAAAGTGTCTGAAAGTGAAGAACAGAAAAAGGTGGAAGGTGTAGCTCTGTGGTAAAGTGTTTGCCTAGTCTGGGAAGGCTCTGGGTCCTACTCTTAGTATTAAATAACAAAAAGTGACACCCACTTCTTCCTGATGGAGCGTTCAGGGGCCAGTGCAGGACTTCGCACAATTTCTCTTTCATTTGCTGTGGGGGGCTGACAGCTCACAGGGTGGGGATGGCTCTGAACCTTCGGCTCACGTAGAGCGGAGCCCCAGTGATCTGAGGTGGATAGGAGCTCTGGTGTTCTGAGTCACTGCAACATGGGGCATGTTTGTTACTGCAGCATAATCTAGCTGATTCTGACTCAGTAGACCTTTGGTAAATTTATTGATGAATAGTCAATAAATCCTACTGATTCTCACAAAGCTCTTGAGTTAACCCCACTGAGAGCATCAATTTACATTTTGTAATTATTATTATTGTTAGTATTATTTTGAGACAATATCTCACTATATGGTCCAGCTTGGCTTTGAACTCATGGTGATCCTCCTGCCTCAGCCTCCCTGGATTGTGGGCATTTATTCCCATACCTGGCCATAGTCATTATTTTCTGAGGCCGTGTACTTTGAAGCCAGTGCACAGATCTAAGCATTTCACATGGACTTGACCACGGTGCTCTCCCCATAATTCTCCGAGATACGCGCTGTCGTGATTCTCATTCTTCAGGTGAGGCAGTTGTGATCCAGAGGGGTTGAGAGGTTAAGCGAGACCCACTGGGTCCCACTGGCATTTCTGGTGGGGGAGGCAGGCAGGCAGCTCGCGGGCCATAGTCAAGGAGTGCTGCTGCCTGGCAGGGCAAAGCTGCTGCGGTCTTTCCCTCAGCCACGACGTGTGCAGCGCTGGGCACAGGCAGGCAGGGAGGTGTGCCGTGCAGCGAAGGAGAAGGGAGCTAACCCACCATGCCAGGTGACAGGTCACCTAGGTGAGTCCACGTCTGGTTAATGTCTCAGGATGTTTTAAGTGGTTTGGCTGCCAGTAAAATTCCCTAAAATGTGCTGTGGGGGAAAAACTCCAAATCATACGGGAAAAGGAAAAAAAAAGCCAACCCACACTCTTACCCTTAAATTTTTTAAATCCGTATATATTCTTTGGGAAAATGCAATCCATATGTCTCTGTCTTTTTTACATTAAAATGTTTCCTAGGGAGTATCTGACTTCCAAAAATTTCGAAACCTCCCCACTTTCCTCCCCCTGCCTTCTGCATTAGCCAGTCATTTCCAACACTTTTGAGCAGGAATTCACATTAGCAAAGCGAACCTCGGGGGAGATGCCAAGGCTGCCTGCGGGGAGGGCTGGGCCCTCCAGCCTCGCCCCCGTGAGACAGGCCGGAGCTCCTCCATCGCAGGGCTTCAGGAACAGCACAGCGCACAGGACCTCGTTCTCCACACACTCGACGTCCGGGCAACCAGATGGCGAGGCAGGGGCTTGGAGGCTGGGCCTACAGGTCTCCCGCGGCTCCCCACTTCCGGAGCCGCCCTTGGGGAAGGCCAAGCGTGCAGAGCCGCGGGTCTGAGGTCCTGGGTGTTCAGGCCAAGCTCCAGGAGGTGGAAGTAATAATAATTGTTAATGCTTGACATGTGTGCAACACATCATAGTTTTTGAAATGCTGTCAGCAGCTGGATGTAGCCGGCAGTTTTCTGGAGCCAGAAAACCTGGGAGTTGGGGTCTTTGTCCTTCCTCTGCAACCTGGACAAAGATCTCATCTGTTGGGGCCTGTTCACCTGTGCAATAGGGACATGGCGATGGTTCCTACCTCGCAGGCCCGTCACGTGTCTCCTGAGGACACGCTGGTGCACAGCCTCCGAGTTCCGCGCAGCTAACAGCCGGTGCTGCTGTTGAGCCGGCGACATCTCATCGTTCGATGCTCCAGTCTCGGTGTCGACTGCTCAAAAGGGAAAGTGAGTTTCAGCTTCCTGACTCTTGTCTAAACCGGAGACTGGATGGTAGAACTCGGGAGCAGAGACCAGTGGGTGCCTCGAGAGCCTGGGGCGGAGCTGCCACCGCCCTGAGGGTTACCGAGGGCTTTGAGAACCAGCCACACCCGGAGCGCCTGTGTCAGGCGGGGAACTCGGGAGACCCAGCATCGCTGTGGCTCAAAATCCCAAGGCCAAAGGCCCGTGTGTTGAAGGCGGGAGCTGTGGGGCTGTTAGAGGCAGAGGCCCTGGTACTGCCGTAGGGTACGTCCTGGAAGGGACCGCTGGGACCCTGGCCCTCTTCTTCCTCTTTGCCTCGGCTTCCCCTTTGCCACAGGGAGGCAAGCAGTGTCTTCTGGCCTGGCTCTGCTCACCAGGCCCCGATGGGCTGAAAGCTCTGGAAGATGAGCCTGAATTGAACCTTTCGCCTTTTGAAAGGCCTTGGTTTTTTCCAGGTAGTTGTGACAGTATGGAAAACCAACTCAGACACCAGGTGACTGATATCCAGCCCAATGTGAAAAAGGGTGAACTGGGAAATACCCATCCCACAGCCTCATCCCCACACAATTAAAACCAGATTCAGGTGGTGGTGGGCATTATTTTATTCATTGGTGTGTTCTGCAGGTGGGTAGAGGGGAAACCACCCACCAGCCCAAAAGCCTCTGTGCTGATGAGGACTCTGAACCCTGGGGTTGGGTAGTATGTAGCAAGACTAGGGCACGAACCCAGCCCGAGGTCCAAAATTCTTTCTATCACGTTTCGCAGAGGTTAAAAGGACTTTTTTTTTTTTTTTTTTTGAGACAGGGTCTCGCTTTGTAGTTCAGCTGGCTCTGAGTTCACTATGTAGCCCAGGCAAGCCTGAAACTCAGCAATCCACCTGTCTCTGCCTCCCGAGTGCTGGGATTATAGGCGTGAGCCACCACGCCCAGCAAAAGGAAAATTTTTATATCAATTAAACCACTAGGGTTTAAGACATACAAAAGAGAAATGATTCATGAACCAGGAAGCTGCAAGAACCAGGTTCTGAAAACTCCAGCCAGCGTCATCAGGTGGCATTTATAGCAAACCAGAAGCAAGGCAGAGAGAGCAACTTTCTTTACTACAGCTTTGTCAACCAAGCAGTCATTTGTTAACCATGTTCAGGGCCTTCCACAGCCTACCAAAGATTAGTTAATGTGATTAAACTCTACATGGTTTGAGGTTCTTAGGCCGGAGCAGGTACTAAATCCAAATCCATGGCCTCTTACGATTTTATTTAACAAAAGATGCATGTGGAGACTCCCTCTAGCCACACACTTCACATTCTAGCTGTTGGGATGGCACATTTAGTCAAAAAGTTGGGGGATTTTTTTTTTTTTTTGAGACAGGGTCTCACTTTGTAGTTCAGGCTGGCCCTGAGCTCACTATGTAGCCCAGGCAAGCGTTGAACTCAGCAATCCTCCTGGCTGGAATGACAGGTGTGAGCCACTATTCCTGGCACTGTGGTATGTGGTACTGATTGGTGGTGGGTGTGAGTCACCACACCCAGTATTGTTGTATGTGGTTACTAGGGATCAAACTCAGGACCTTGCGCTTGGGAAGCAGGTGCCAGAACCACTGAGCCAAAGCCCCAGCCCAAGAAATTTTGGGAATTTTGTACTCTCTGACCAGCACTGACTTGCCCCCACGGATTCTGAGAAGTGTGGGGCATTGAAGGGCATGTAGGTTCCCAAGACAGCTTGCATCAGAGATTCAGCTCAGCGGTGCTGCACCTGCCTCTAAAGCTCAAGGTCCTGAGCACCCGACTCTGCAGGATTAGAGTTCTTGTGTCATAGACACTGATACAGATGGTGGGGATAAAACATAAATTGCATAATGAAAAACATGGAAGGAAGAACTATGTCCCGAGGACATTTCTGAGCCACACATACCCTGAGTGCTCTCAGAAACTCCCTGGCATTTCTGTGCCTTTTATCCTGATTTACAATACTCTTTCTGTCCCAGCCTGTGGTTTGCTGGGAACACCGTGGACTTGGATACAGGATTCCTTGGTTCTCTTCCAGTTTGATGAAAAATAAGCATTAAAACCCAGCATTTCCTGGCTACCCGCCAGGTGTAGGCACAGGGCTTTCATTTCCCTGATTTAATCCACAAGTGAGAATCATTAAATGCTCATTTCACAGATGAGAAAACTGAGCCCTAGAGATGAATAGCTAGCTTTTCATTACCTTGGTAGTGACAGAACTGAGAGCTCAGTTAATGCCCTGAAGTCCCCATTTTAGCCTCTGGAGCACCCCGACTCCAGCTTGGGCCTCACCCATCACTGTCATCTCTGAACTCTTCCTTCTTTCTTGAGGTCAGGGTCTTGTTCCTTGTCTTTGTGGCCTCTGAGGGCTCAGCCGGTGAGAGGCGCCCAGAGGATTTGAGGGTCTGTGGCCAGCAGAGGCCGCAACCTGAGTTCTGCAGCCTTGTGAGGAGACAGAGACTTTGCTCCACTCCGCCCTCTGGAGGCCTCAGCTCCCCGTTTCCTCTTCGGTTTCCATCTCTTTCCTAGGAAACTTCTTTGAGATCCAAGTACTCCAGCAGGGAACCTGGTCAGTGAGCTGTGATCCTCTCGGGTTGAGCTTACATGGAATGGGATAACGGGTTGGCATTTAAAATTTTATAGGACATTTTTTATTATTAATATAACTTTACAGCAACACTAAAAGAGTTTGAAGGGGAAAAAGCCAATGTATGATCCTACCTACTCCTCTTACGCAATCATTTTCATTTATCTGTGCCAGAGAAATGCAATTTTTTTCTGAATTCTGATCAGTGTTTATAAGTACTTTGGTGTTCTGTTTACTTATAGCCAATTTATGAACATGTTTCCATAATCTTGTCTTCCTGTTGATCCATCCTAATATCTGTAGGTCTTTTTTAAATTTTTTTTTTTTTTGAGACAGGGTCTTGCTTTATAGTTCAGGCTGGCCCTGAGCTCACTGTGGAGCCCAGGCAAGCCTCGAACTCAGCAATCCCCCTGTCTCTGCCTCCCGAGTGCTGGGATTACAGGCGTGAGCCACCACACCCAGCACTGTGGTATGTGGTATTGATTGCTGGTGAGTTTGAGTCTCCACGCCCAGCATTGTACGTGGTTACCAGGGATCAAACTCAGGACCTTGCACTTGCGAGGCAGGCACCGGAAGCACTGAGCTAACCCTCTGGCCCTATCTGTAGGTCTTTTTCATGTTTTCTGTGAGCACGTGTCATAGTTAAATTGTTCTCCAGAAGATTAAAATTCATCTTTTAAGTGCGGATGGGATGAATGTCTTTGTAAAGATACCTTCCTTCCTTCCTTCCGCTCCAGAATTATTTCCCCAGGTGTGTTTCAGAGGAGCCAGGAGAGGAAGTAGAATTGGGGGAAACTGATGGTAGATGTAGAAAGGGGAGGAAGACCGCTTTGCCTGAATTTTGTCAACAAGAAACTCTCTTCCGCAGTCACACTGAACACTTGCTTCGCTGCAGGCTCGCCGTGGGGATGGACGGCCGTGAAGCCCAGTGGCGCCAGCTCGCGCCTTGCGGGTGAATGTGTGTGCAGATACTGAGCGCTTCATGCAGACAACCATTGCCCCCTCCTGTGCAGTGAGGTAGTATTTTGCAAGGCAGGGCTGAGACTCAGAGGACACACACACTCTTGATGTGCTAGGGGGTGGTGACCGCTGTATTTCCAGAGAGTTAGGGAGATTTACAGCAACATAAGTTGTCATTTCCTGACAGCCTCAGAAAGGTTGGGACCAACTCTAGCCAGTGTGGAAGTAGGTGTAGTGGTGTCAGAGTGATGGAGAGGGCCAGGCGAATGCTCTTGGGAGAGCTGGGCCTGATGGTGCACACCTGTAAGTCCCAGCACTTGGGAGGCTGAGGCAGGTGGGTCTCTGCAAGTTTGGGGGCAGCCTGGGCTACATAGTGAGTTCAAGGCCAGCCTAAAATACTTGGTGATACACATCTCAAGCAACCAACCACACACACACACACACACACACACACAGAGGAGAAAAACAGAGGGCTAGGTGTACTTGAGGATTACCTCTGCACACTTGAGGAATTTCCTTCTCCCAATTGTAGCTATATTTATTTTTTGAAGTTGTAATTGATACATAGAAATTATTCCTATGGTTTACGGTGTGAAGTTTTGACACATGTATACATTTGCAGTGTTCTGAGCAAGATGATGTATTTAACTCTTCAAACATTTATCATTTTTATGGTGATGTAGTTGTGTTGTTTTGGAAACAGAGCCTCACAGAGTTAAATTGCTCATGTTGGGCTTAAACTTGTGATCTCCCTGCCTCAGCCCCTGAGTGCTGGAATTTTGTAGTTGATACACATGTTCTGCCTCCATTGCTGTAAGAAACTTTTGGAAGATAGGTTCTCAGTGACATCCTTCTCTTATCTTGACAGTTGAGGCCCCATTATTATTATGATTATTTTTTTTTTGAGATAGGGTCTCACTTTGTAGTTCAGGCTGGCCTTGAGCTCACTATGTAGCCCAAGCAAGCCTTGAACTCAGCAATTCTCCTGCCTCTGCCTCCCGAGTACTGGGATTACAGGCGTGAGCCACCACACCCGGCAAGGCCCCATTATTTTAAAAACATTTATTAGTTCATGTTTGCAGTATAGAGTAATCGTACTCACTGCGGGGAGCTGGTACATGTACACAACACACCTCAATTCCATTTCCCCCTTTTCTTCCAGTCCCTCTTTTGTTACTAGCATCAGGTTCATAACATAAAATGAGGACCCCGTTGTTATGGGCGGGAGCACTGGTGGCCAGGCTCAACCTGGAGAGGCAAGTGGGACCTCGGCTGGCCAGAGAGTTAGAAAGGGCGGGGTAGGGGGAATCTGGGCTCCTTGGAGCCGGAAGTGGAGGGTGAGTCGACTTCGAGAAGACCAAACTTACTGGGTTGGGTCCATATCGAGGAAAGTGAGAAATAAAGCTGCAAAAGGGCACTTGGGCTTGGTGTTAGCTTGGGGAGAGATCTTTTTTCAGGTCTGATTGTTTTTCTGGCTCGGGGCAGAGAACAGTGGTGGCACTGAGGGCCTGATTATATTTGGCACTTTCTCATAAGAAAGGGGAAAAAAAATAACCCAACACTAGATTAAGTAAACAGCCAAGTTCCAAGTTGCCACATCCAGAGTCTGAGTGAAAACAGGCTGCTTAGCACCAGGTTCAATGCAAACAGCGCTTCTCCAGATGCGCCCAGTCCTGCCGGGAACCCAGGCCTGCACCCGGCGAAGCGGCCTTGCCTTCTGGCTGTCCCCCGGTGCGCTGCCCTGGTGCAGGCAGTGCTTGGGCCAGACTCGCCCCACGGTGCCAGCAGGTCTTGCAAACTTCACTCTTTTCCTTCCCTCTAATATTTTTCCAGAGGTTCCAAAATCTATTGGGAAAACCTAGAAGGAAGAGTCCAACTTCGAGAATGGGCAGGATTTGCTCTAAAAGCCTCTGTGGCCTTGGTTCTGGGTCTCCACCACCCTTCGTTGTTCTCCGGGGCTGGCAGTGGGGAGAAGAGGTCAGCCCCTCACTCGGGCCCAGCCTTCTGGGCTGTTGGCTAATTTTGGTTGGAACTCAGATGTTAAGTGAAAACATCAGGGATTCCTGGCAAGAACTCAGACAAAACGAGAATTAGGAAAACAGCAGAGTCTCCAAGTCGTCCTAAGCAGAGCAAGCAAATAGCCCAAGCTGTCAAAGGCCTCTGGAGAGCATCCTTTGGAAACAGACAGCCCCGAGCCACCTGCCTCAGGCTGGGGAGGCTTCCTCTGCCTGTGGTTCACGTTAGAAATGCTAACTGATTTGTCTGCCTGATGGCTGGCTGTTTCCATGGGAAAGGAAATACCTCAAACTCAGTAAGTCAAAGTCAAACTCACCCCCAGGCTCTCACCTGTCTGTGTCCCCTGTACCCTGTGCACCCAGAGACCAGAACCAGGTGTGTGGAGAGAACCTCCAGCTCTTCCATGCAGATGCCCAGTGACCCCAGCTCCACACCTTCCTTTCCACTCCTCTTTCTTGGCTCAAGACTCCTCTTCAGAATGAGAGTTGTAGTCGACTCTCTCATGATCTCCCTGCTGCTTCCTGCTCCATCTCAAAACCAGTTTTGACGCCAAAACCAGGAGAATTCACCCAAATACAAAGATGATCATGAGGCCCGTGCTCCTCCTCCTTTAGGATGTGCTGAGCAGAGAGCTCAGCACCAGGGTGTTGAAGGGCAGAGTCTTTGCACGTTGTTAAGGACAGTGTGGAGAGGGTCTAACAGGGTGCTGATGGCTCTTACCGGGAGACAAGTAGGTGGAAGCCACAGTGTCAGGTTGTATTGGGCTGGAAAGAGAAGTCCAGAATACTGTAACCTTCAGACCGACAGCTTGCTTCCTGTCCCCAGCAGGCCAGCACCCGGGCCCACCCCTCTTCCCTCCTACTTGCATGCATTCTAAGCATCCACACTGTGGTCTTTAATCTCATTCCCCATCACAGCAATGAGGATTCCTCAGAGTACAACTGGTTCCAGTCTAGAGGCAGGGAAAACACAGCATGGGCCTGGAACACATTGTTGTTGCCAGGAAGTAGGAATGCTCTCTGAAGGTCAGGGGCACCGCTGGGAGGACAGAGGAGCCAACCAGGGTCTCTGGCAGAAATCGGTGCAGGTTGAATCATAGACTACGGTTTCATTAAAATACTGGAAAACCAACAAACAAGCAAAAAGACCAAAAACTTTTAAGCGCACAGAGGAGTGGTTGGATATTAAAAGGAGCAAAACTATATAGAACATGTTCACTTGTGTGGACCTTAGTACACAGGGCATTTCGTATAACCTGGCTTTTTGGTCTACTACTTATATGTGTTTATAAAGCGCAGATAATGTACTCGTTTCTGTCAGCATGAACAGGAAAGAATAATTACAGGGAACCCAGAGCCAGGCAGTTTGGGCAGAGGATGACATTGTTCCGGAATGGGGCTCCTCAGGCCCGGTGGCTACACATGAGAACTGAATGAAGGAGGTTTCCACGTGTGTTCCCAGTGGCCTAAATAAAGAGGAGCCCTAACTCCACAGACTCCATCCCTCCATCCTTGAGATATTTCTGATCTTGGTATGGGGCAGGTATGGGGGGCATCAAACTCACAACCTTGTGCTTGCAAGGCAGGCGCCAGAACCATTGGGCTAAATGCCCCGCCTCACACCTCCACTCTTGGCCACTGAGATTCCAAGTTACAATGCAAAACTCAGGAGGACCATTCAGTTTTAATGTGCGAATGGCTGGTCAGTAAGTACATCATGACCACAGGGAACTGGTTGTATAATGGTGGTCACGTGAGATGTGCATTTATTTCATTTGAGGGGAGAAGTTCATTGCAAGACCCAAACACCTCCCCGCAGGGCGCAGAACGGAAAAGTCTTCCCGAGGGAACACATTTTAGCTCCATACAAGAACCGCCCTTGTTGGAGCCGCTTGGGATCCTACCACCCAGACTCCCAGCCTGACCCTGCATCAAGGGCTCCGCCACTCAAGATTTTGCAGCCACGGAGCTTGAGGGGTTTCTTCTCCTTCTTCCTGGGGCCTGGTAATACAGTTAAAGCCCTGGGAAAGTAAAAATAGTATTTGGGAAAGTCACTGAACTGCTAGGAAGGTGTCAAAATTGGCACCCTAGGAAGGTGTGGAATTTAGGATAAGAAACAAAGTGAAATCCACAGTATTAGCACTTGTATAACAGATTTTGGTGTGACTGTATATTTAACAGTTTTGGAATCATATTTTTTGTTTGTATGTTTAATATGTTTAGAGAATTCAGGGGAAACTGCTGTTTATGAATTTAACTAATGGTTGGATATGCTTGTTTAAGTTTGCAATCGATGTTAAATGTTTGTGAAAATCCAGTTTGCTAAATCCATGAATTTTTAAAATAGACTTATTTTTTTAAGAGCAGCTTTAGGTTTATAGGAAAGTTAACAGAAAGTACAGAGAGTTCTTATGTACACTCTGCCCTCCCACACACACTCTCCCACTGTCAGCTGCCGGGTCCGAGGCATGTAGACTAAACTGGCCTTATTACCCTGAGTTTATGGCTTACGTTAGGATTCATGCTTGGTGTTGTATGATCTATGGCTCTGGACAAACGTAACACAACAAGGAACCACCGTGGTAGTACCATACAGAATGTTTTCCCTACGCCCTAAATCCTGTGTGTGCCCCCTCCCCACCCCTCCTCCCCACTAGCTCCTGGCAGACACTGTGCTTTTACTGTGTTCGTAGTTTTGCCATTTCCAGAATGTCACATGGTTGGAATCCCGCAGTGTGTACCTTTTCAGATTGGCTTCTTTCATTCGGGAATATGTATTCCCTTGGCATGTTATGGCTTGATACTTCATTTCTTTTTAGCACTGAATAATATCATTGTTTGGGTGTTTATTCATCCAGTGAAGGACAGTTAGGTGACTTCTAAATTTCTGACAATTCTGAATAACACTGCTGTAAACATCCATGTGCAGGTTTTTGCGTGGACATGTTTTCAATTCATTTCCGTAAATACTACGGAACATGATCTCTGGATCCTTTGGTAAAAGACTGTTTACTTTGGTCGGAGGCTCCCAAACCGTGTCCCAAAGGGACTCTATCATTTTGTATCCCAATAGCAGTGTGTATTCCTGTCACTCTCTCTCTTGTCAGCATTTGCAGTTTTAGATTTGGGCCACGCTAAGTGTGTGGAGGTGCCTGCCTGTTTTGAGTGAATTTTTAACTTACTTGCTCTATTAGCAGTGTGTGAATATTTAGAAGAATGTTGATAAGGGGCGGTGAGATCAGTATAAGATTAATGCAAGGACATGAACACAGGTTAAATAGCAGATGTTCCTGTCCATGGGCAGAAACTCTTCAGATGTGAAATAGAGATTGGTGGCCTTGACCATGGGCAGCACAGTCCAGGACTGGGTGGGAAGGTGGAGGCCACTGTGATAGGAGGGAAGGATATTGAGGAGGTAACCAAGGAAGAAGGGTCAACGGAGTTTGGAGGGAGTGGAGGAGAAGGCAACGCAGAGGGAGACAGAGCCCGGGATGGTGGGAAAGGCTAAGGAAACACGTAAGGAAAGGAGCAGGTCACTCTTTCACATCAGGTGACGTGAACCTTCTCTATTTTCATGTTGGCCGCCCTGCTAACTCCAGGAAGAATATCCACACGATGTCTCTGAGGAGCAGGGAGGGGAAACAGCCACAGGTAGAGGTGGGTGAGACCAAGTCCCCTCACCTGAGGGTGAGCTAGGACTCCTGTGACACGGAAGGAGGAAGGGTAATATGTGGCATATGATTCACTTGCATCTTGGAGCTGGCTTTTATCGGTGTGAAAGCTGATTAGGTTTCCATGAAATGTTTGTAAGCTGGATGGTAACCATGGGGAGTAGGTTGACATCTGGCATGGTGGGAGGCATTTACACCACAGAAATTGGCACAGACATTACAAACCAGAAAACTCCTAATCCCTCTCCTGCACACAGGCCCTGCGTGAACAGTAGCGAACACCCTGCTGTGAATGAAGCCATTTTTGACCTGTCCTATCCCCTTTCCAGGGGTCTGGCCCTGGGGACCCTCCCTCCTGCTCCCTCTGCCCTCCCCCATGGAGCTCCAGGCCCTCGGACAGAGCCTGCAGATTAACCGTTTCTGAAGCAGAAGAGGCTGTCATGAGGCTTAGTGCTTCAAGGGTAGTTGTAGTGAGACCGAATGGTGGGGGCAGCAGTACCGAGCGCACGGGTGAGCTGAGGCGAGGCCATGGGGCCTGCTGGGAAGGGCAGGGACAGAAGGAGAAGGCCTCTCCCACGTGCCCAGGCCTGGAGCCTCGCCCCATGTGGCGACCTGGCCTGCAGTTACCTCCATGAGGAGAGAAGAAACAGTGCACAGCAGTGTGTGCTGGTCTCCAGGCCTCTGGATGGCTCTCAAGTGTCAACGCACCAGGCCAGCGCCTGGGCCGCCAGCTGTCCCTGCTGTTTCTCCTGGCCAGAGCCACTTTCCGACCTGTCAGCAGGACTGGAAAATAGCGACTTGAGTGAAAAATGTAAGCTGCCTGGGAAATGTTTAGGGCTACAGAGAGAAGAGTTGTTCTGAGGGCTTTTATGCGATGCTCTTTCTCCCTCAGTATGTCCTTGTCGTAGGCATTTAAACTCCAGCACCTGCCCTTGGCTCTGTCAGCTGCTCTCGGGGGTAGGAGGTGTTAGGATAAAGAGAAAAGCACGAGTCGCCAGCTCAGCTGGCCTTGGAAACTGGCCCTGAGGAGAGCCTTCCTGGCTCCCTGCTTGTTTGGGGGTAGAAGAGGCAGCAGGAAGGGGGCGGGCAGCCAGGCAGGGGTGAGGCCAGGCTGTGACAGAGCACACACCCCTCACTTCCTGTTTATTTAGGGATTCCACGTGTTGCTTAGAAATTCTTATTGTCAAGTATTTTAAAACATGCCAGCAAACACCTGTCTGCCTCCCCAGCTGGACCTCCCTGGGCTAGGCAGTGGGAACAGCCCCATCCTGGCCTGGCCTGACCTCGGCCTGCCAGTCAGGATCTGCGCTTCATTGGGCTTTGCTCCTTGGCTTGTAGATTTTCCTCAGCGTGGCCAAAATGCCCTTTCCTGGAAAGCCCAGCGCCAGTGTTTCCTGACCCTCTGGTGCCTGTTGGCGATATGACCACTGTTTTCCTGGGAACAGCGCCACGGTGGCTGACTTGGTAGCAAAAACACTTTAGCCAGAGCAGTCCACCTCCGAGCCAGTCAGTGGTGCCAGGGAGAGCTGGCATGTGAGACTCTGCAGCCAGCTTGCCCTGAGCAGGGAGAGCAACTCAGTGGTGTACTGAGGTGGGACAGGCTTCTGGTTGTCATTCTCCTCATTCAGTGAAACCCAAGCATCACGTGACTTCTCCTCTGCCACTGTTAACTCGGGTGATCCCACCTCCTCCCCCGGGCAAGCTGCAGATCTAAGCTAAAAAGAGCAACTCCATTGTGACTGGCTGACTGGTGTCATTCTCTTGTCCTTAGTCTGTCTCTGTCTCTGTGTCTGTGTCTCTTTCTCTCTGAGTCTCTTTTTTTTTTTTTTAGTTTTTTAGGCCAGGGTCTCGCTTTGTAGTTCAGGCTGGCCCTGAGCTCACCATGTAGCCCAGCCAAGCCTCGAACTCAGCAATCTTCCAGCCTCTGCCTCCTGAGTGCTGGGATTACACGTGTGAGCCACTACCCCCAGCATTGTGGTATGTGGTACTAAACTGGTAGGCATGAGTCACCACACCCAGTATTACTGTATGTGGTTACCAGGGATGGAACCAGGGACCTTGCGCTTGTTAGGCAGGCACTGGAACCACTGAACTAAATCTCTGGCCCCCCATGCTCATTTTTTTAAAGAAAGAAAAACAGCTACTGCGTGCTTCCTGTGGGTCAGGAATGTCACTAAGCTGTTTATAGGCGCTGTCTCATCCCAGGTTAGAAAAGTAAGGCTTGGAAGGTTATGAAATGGGTCACACAGTTTGTAAATGGTGGAGCTGGGTTTTAAACTCTTCTCTTTCTGATTCGGGGTGGAATTCTGCCTTCCTGTGATTGTAAAGACTGACCCCAGCCTGACTGTAAAGTTACAGTCTTATTTGGATTGGCTTTGGATGAAAGCCCTCACATCAGTTCTTTCTGAGATAGGAAATGCCACTCCTAGGAAGTTTCTATCAACATCTGATTAAATTAAAATTTTACATTAGTACATGTTTTAGTACATTATGTTCACATTCCTTGTGAGGAACTGTATGTTATATATCAATTCTTTTTTTTTACTACCTTCTGTCAATATATTATCAAAAGCCTAAAAATGTTAATTTTCCCAGCTGCTGAGAATCTGAATTATTTTTGCTTGTTTTCTTTATACAACCAGTATTTTTCCACACTGTAGCCGGTACATGTTGGACCCTTTGACATTGAGGTTATTATTTATCAAAACCAGTAAAATAGCAATCACGCAGCTCAACCCGACAGTTGTCACTGTGACTTAAAACATCTTTACTACATTTCTTTCTACCCTCAGTCAAGAAACTGCCACCAAATCTCACTGTTGCTTTTTTTTTTTTTTTTTTGAGACAGGGTCTCGCTTTGTAGTTCAGGCTGGCTCTGAGCTCAATATGTAGCCCAGGCAAGCCTCGAACTCAGCAATCCGCCTGTCTCTACCTCCCGAGTGCGGGGATTACAGGGGTGAGCCACCACACCCAGCACTGTGGTATGTGGTGTTGATTGCTGGTGGGTGTGAGTCACCACGCCCAACATTATATGTGGTTACCGGATCGAACTCAAGGCCTTGCGCTTGCTACGCAGGTGCCAGAACCACTGAGCTAAATCTCCGGTCCTCACTGTCACTTCTGGCTTCAGCCTAGCACCATCTTCTCTAAGAAGCCAGTGGCTTCCCAGGTGGAAGCAGCCTCCCTGAACTCCAGTGGCACTGTGTGTCTCCTGTCATACCTCTCAGATGCCTTGCTTAGGTGTGTGTTTGCTCCGCTTTGGTCTGCCCAAGGAGTGTATCTGATGCATCCCTGCCTCACGCCTCTTCGCGTGATACTGGCTTCTGCCTGTTGAGCACTTACCGGGCTCGGATGTAACTTCCTGCTTTTTGTGAGGCAGCACGTGACCTGAGCTTTGGGGAGGGGGTGTGGTCTCCCAGCTCCTCCCAGTCTGTCCTTGTAAACTCCCAGGAAAGAGGTGGTGAAGATGTATGTACTCCTGGCTCTGCTTAGAAAGTGGCCCCAGAGCCTTCTCTGGGTCCGACTGAACAGAAGTATCAGATGCGTACCGATGTGCTAGGGACAGGGCCCAACTAGTGTCGTTCTACCCCAAAGAAATAGCGCCCCATGCCGGCTCGATGGGCAGAGCCAAAGCCGCAAGTTCAGTCACTGCCTGTGAACGAGTCTTAGGATGTGGTCTGCTGGCCGGCGAGTCAGCAGGCAGGTGACTGCGTTTCTCCGCTTATTATGTTCTGGAAAGTCTCCCCTGGCGGCCCTTGCCTCCCAGGCTTGATTAAAGTGGAAGGGATTAGTGAATTTATATTTCCTCTGGAGAAATGAAATGCACACATACCGAGTCTGCTTTCTTTTGAGAAAAAGTTGATTGTAGGAGACTGTACAGCCCTGAGTGGCTCATCTGAAACTCAGCAGAGCTGTGGTTTCCACTCTGTGGAAGTGTGTTTGGGGAGCGTTGGAGGGGAGGACCCCGCAGGCTTCGCAGCGCAGGAGCTAATCTGAGAACATTCTATGCCCGGCACAACACCAGTGATGGCCTGGAGTTGGGGAGGTGGGCACACTTGGGGGCCCCCGCCTGTGTATACAGTGGACAGGAAAGGCAGGGTGAGAGACTGTGAGGCCAGAGACTCTAAATGGGGCAGGCCTGGGTCATGCCAGGCCTTGGGAGCCACGCAAATTGCTTGAAATATGTAGGATAGAAAACAGAAAAAAGTCACTAACGGTTTTTTAGCAGGTAAAGTGACAGCAGCAGGTTTGGGGTGCTGGGGAGACCACAATGACTGTAGCCTGCAGAGAGAAGCCTCTCTGGTCTGTGGCTCCGAAGGCAACCGCATGAGGAGCTGCCTCCATCACTGTGGAAAGAAACAAGCAAATAGGATGCGCACACGAAGGAGGCGTTGGAGGGCTCCTGTGCGGACAGGCATAGACAGGTCTCAGCAAGCTGAATATTCCCGGCAGTGTCAGTACCTGCACTCCCAGCTACCGCGAGGGGGGAGAACTGCAAGTTCAAGGCCAGCCTGGACAACTTCTGCGTCAAAAAGGGCTGGGGACGTAGCTCAGTAGCAGGACGCTTGCCTGGTGCGAGCAAGAACTTGGGTTTGATCTCCAGTACCACAAAAAGAACGGAATGTTACAGGGTTTAGCTCAGCGGTCGAGTGTTTGCCTACCGTGCAAGAGGCTCTGGGTTTGATCCCAGCATTTCAACAAGTTGAAACGCTGAATACAGAGACTTTGTGAGTAATTGGGTGACTGGACGCAGACAGGTAGGAAGCCAGGATGACTGCACGGGGGTGGCTGGTGTAGATCTGACGCCATTTTCCTACCTGACAAGGTAGGACACAAGTCAGGTTAGGGAGGAAAATGAGGAGCTATGATTTTTGTGTCCTGAACATCTTTCTCTTTAAACAGGAAGTACCATCCCACCTTACATTAATAATTTGTCTTCTTGGAAGTTTGCTTTGTTCTAAAAAATAAAATAGGATGTACAGAAAAGTACATATGTGAATAAAAATTCCTCTCAATTCTGTTACTTAGAGGTAGTCATTTAACATATTGGTAAATGCTCTTCCAAATCTTTTCCCATGCATAAATAACTTGAGAAAAACAGTTAGGAACACAGTGCAATTCTTTTCAAAGTGTCCAATGCCTAGGTGTACCCTACATCAATACAGTAAGAATCTCCGGGGGCCCAGGACCAGGTATCGGTGGGCTCTGGCACAGTTATGGCTGGGGACAGCACCCTACAGATGGGACAGTGCATGGAGGCAGAGAGCTGACCCCCAAGAGCACGCTAACCCTGAAGGCTCCCGGAGGAACCCCAGGTCCGAGTACAAACGAGAGTCCGAGACCAACGGCATGTCAGACTCCTACTTTTAGATCTGAGCCTGGCGTGATGCACGGGCAGCGTTTTCCGATGGTCTGCTGAGGCCGGGCGCAGGGAGGCGGGCGGAGGAGCCACTGTGGCAGCTGCATTGTTGTGTGAGGCCCAGGCTGTCTAGCTGAACATTGGTACTGAGGATGTCGCTGGTCACCTAGCAAAGTTAACATCCTGTGCTACCAAGAGAGGGGTTTGTAAACTCTCAGAATCAGCATTTACCTTCTTATAGAAAGAAAAGGTGAGAGGAGAAGGGAGCCTCTGATTTATATCAGAACTTCAAGTCCAAGAATTGTAAACGTGCGCAGGCTGCCAAATCTCACTCTAAATATGTTCCAGTGAGCTCATGTTTTCATATGCAGTGGAATAAAAGGAGGCATTTTTATTCATCTTGGATGACAGCATCTTGCGCTTTTATGGGAATGTTGTAGAAACCTGAGCTGCCGTTCTTTCGGCCATTCAGAGTTAAGGAATCAGGCACATGCAGCACAGGGCGGACAGTTGTCATCGCAGGGCCCCTCGGGCGTGTTCCCGAGCACCAGCGCAAACCCGCAGCCTCTCAGGGAAAGTCTGCAGCCAAAGATCCCTGAGGAGAGCCGGCGAGGTCTGGAGGGAGCAGCGCATATTTTGAGGTGATTAACATCTCGGTTTTGGCTTCATTGTCTGTAAGAGCTTCATCTGTTGCTCGTTTTCTCTTTGGCCAAAGAGACCACGTTCAATGTCCTGAAGAAGGCTGGAAATTCTGTGGAAAGCCTTTTAGGTGAAGCCCCGGGAAGGGCAAACGAAACTGTATGCCTTTTATGGCCAGAGCTCCTAACGAGGAAAGAGAACGAGGTCATTTCTGGTGCCTGGGCCGTGGAGGTGGCATGTTCCTCAGCCCTGAGCTGCACGCGGACTTGATCCTAAAAGCAAGGACCCCTGGGGTGACAGGAGGAACCAGCAAGCAACCTTTCTGCTCCCCGGGAACTTGCCTTCCCCGCCCTCTGCAGCGTTGGCCCCTGCCCTACGTGTACATAAATCAAGCAGCAGGGTAGCTCGGAAATATGACGAATACTTTGGCGGGCTCCTGCCTGGAGAGGTGGGGGGAGGCGAGGGATTCTAGCGAACCAGGCCTTGGCTGGAGGAGCAGCCAGAATTTAGTGTTCCTGGAGCCGGCCCAGCTGTTCAGACAGGAGCTGCCAGGGAGTCTTCCCTGGGGGAGCCCCCGCTCTCCGTGCACAGGAGGAGGGAAAGGTTTGGTGCCTGTCAGAAACATTAGCCATGAATTCTTGGACACTTGGAAGCCGTGGGCTAGGGAGAGGAGGTTGGGAATGCTCCGCCTGGGTCAGGCTGGGCCTTGGGTAGAGCCCTGGGTTTGAAGGTTGCTCTTTTTGTAGGATTCCCTCAGTGGTGACTGATGCGCACGTCTGTGCTCCGTGAGTTAAGCATGTCTCATGTATGTGTGTGTGTGTGAAACTCCGTGTAGGAGGGAAGAGTTCATCATCAGAAGTTTAGCTTCAGGTACGACTCCAGCCTGCAGGTCTGGGACCCTCTCGTTTTGCAGGTGTTAGTGTGTAGCTTTCTCGGTTTCTAGTTTACTGCAGTATCCCTGGTGGCGTCTGTCCCCTCTTTTTCATACGTCAAATTCCTGCTGTCATGACTCATAGGCGGGGCCCAGGGCACAGTTCAGGTTCCAAAATGCTTCAGCCTAGAGGTTCTCTCTTGTTTTGTTTTTGAGGGTCATGAAGAAGGCCCTCTGGTTGCTGTGACCCACATGCACACAGTAGGGCCACAGAGACACTTCCTGTGCACAGAACTTTGGTAGGAGTTGGGCCCTTGGTGCACAGCTGTCACCACATGTGTGTCAGAGGCTCAGAGGAACTGTTGCTTGAAACAGCACTAGTCACATGAAGTATTTATCCCTCTCTAAAACCTCCTCAGGTTTTAACCTCCTTAAAAGCAAGTTTTATTACATTTTTCTTTTATTTCCCTTTGATGGGAAGAGCCACTGTAGGACTCTTATTGCATGAAGACAAATCATCGCTGCCCCATTCTGTACCCCCCCTCCCCCACTGCATGTCCCTTTCTGCGTCCAGTGTCCACCTTCCGAGCTGGCTGGTAGAGCCATCATTTTTCTCAGGGCAGGGGCAGATCACCAAGCAGGCCTCCGTCCAGGCATTTCCTGTCACCAAAGCCACACTAATGCAAATCCATTTTTCATTAGGAGAAAATAAAACTCACAAGTGACATCAACTGAAAAATGTTCTCTGAGAGCAAGTTATTTCCATTTAAAGCTGAGCACATGACAGCTGGTGACTTTTAATGGAAAGTAAAATCTGCTGGGCTGAATTACTATCAAACCACTTGAGGATTTGTGTTTTTAATTTTCCTTTTTGGAGAAAGCCAGTGCTTTGGAGTCCAGCAGAGCAGATGAGGAATGGAAAGGTCTAGTCTTGTCTCTAATTGTGGCCTGAAAAGACCCTGGATGGTCTTCAATAAAATCACATCCCAACGTCCAGGTGCATCAATCTCTATTTACCTCTATGTGAAGTTCGTTTAATAAGCTGGATAGAACCTCTCTGTCCTACTGGTTGGGAGGCCATCTCCAAACAGTTGTGTATACTAGAACGATAGAAAATATCAGGTCTGAAAGAACTCAGTATTTGCATGGACTAAAGGCGGCCCCACCCCTTCAAATGCTGATGCCTCCCAAAGGCAGGACTCTGGGGAAGTGTTTGAGTTTAGATGATGACACGAGGGTAGAGCCTCCATGTCTAGATCAGCGTCCTTATAAGAAGAGAAGGAGGGTAGAACCCCCTGTCCCCATGGTGTGAGGATAGAGTAAAAAGGTGCTGCCAGGAAGAGCGCCCTTAGCAGCATGGAATCTGTTGGCATCTGGATCTCAAGCTTTGCAGACTCCAGGACTGTGAGAAATACATATTTGTTGTTTAAGTTGCCCAGTCTGTGGTATTTTTGTTACAGCAACCCAAGCTGATGAAGACAGTAGTGAAATAGGCCATGAGGTCCTCTTTCGCTATGAAGTCCACAGCATGATAGGTCCACACACTGGAGTCACCCTTGAGGACCAGTGTGGGGCTTCACAGTCCCTCTAGCCTAACATGATTCAGTTCCTCATTCCTTCTAGAATCTCCTAGTGCTTCTAAGATTGAATCATATGTGTTTGTGTAGGCAACAGAGAGCAACTCTGGGGTGTTGGGGTAAGGTGGGAGGGTGTCAGGCTTTGAAGGGAGAAGCTCTCAGCATTTTCAGAGTGTTGGGAGAATAACCACTGTATGTGCAGACCACGTTTGGGGAAGTATTGTGCTAGCATTGCCAGGGATTTCATTGTTTACCATATCAGGGGTGGGTGACCCAAAGTATATCTGCTGTAGGCTTAAATTAAAAGTGGTGACAATGTAAATTGAATGAGCTGTGTTGAATGAGCTACTTGGCGAGAGTTAAAGTGGTAGGCATGGAAGATCCTGTGCAGAGGTTAGAAAAAGAGTGGGAAATCTGCTTGGTGTTTATCCAGGGGGTTCAAGGGCACAGAGGAGAAGAGGCTCCAGACACCACCACCATGCGAGACACACACCTGTTCTCTAATCCCTACCTACAGTGCAATTGTCTAATGCTAATTCAAGGTGCCCTGGACACTAACTAGAAAATGTGTCCTTCATTGTACGTTAGTGCAAATGGCATTCTGATTTTTCCAACAGTCTACTGTGAGTTTGGTTGGCTGGAGTTCATTCCTTGAAGCCTAGTCTACCTTGTATGGACTAATTGTATAGGGTTTCTGAAATGTGGAAGTTTAAGAGCCACAGCTGAGCAGGATGCCGTGGTACATGCCTGTCACCCCAGCTACTTGGGAGGCTGAGGCAGGAGGACCACAAATTTGAAATAAAAAAGAAGTGGGCATGTGGTATGGCAGAGCACTTGCTTAGCATGGGTCTGGTCCCCAGGGTCATGGATAAAATAAGTTCATGAATAAAGCCAGATCTGACTCTGGGCCTGCACTGAGTCTTAGACGCCCTTGGAGGTTCAGCTTGGCTCTGTAGTGGGCCAGCCAGGGACGGTCATGCCCTGGCAGTCAGCCCTGGCCCACCTAGGGTTTCCTCCTGTGGCACATTGTGTTGTGTGTCTCTCATCCTACTTAATAGCTTCTCCCACTTCTCTCTCGGGCTGTGAGGTTTCCCACCGCAGGCACCCCCTCCTCCCTTCATTAAGTGTGTGCAACCTGGACCACAGGGAGTCTCAGTCAACTCAGGAGTTTTGTTTTTGTTTTTGTTTTGTTTTTTTTTTTTTTGAGCCAGGGTCTCGCTTTGCAGTTCAGGCTGGCTCTGAGCTCACTACGTAGCCCAGGCAAGCCTCGAACTCAGCAATCCTCCTGTCTCTGCCTCCCGAGGGCTGGGATTACAGGCGTAACTCAGGAGTTTTATAAGCAACAGTATTTGAAATGGTAAGGAGTGCAAGAATAATTTATTTATCTTCTCTGGAATTCAACTGTAAAAATTTAAAACCGAAGCTAAAATATGCTGCTGTTTGACCTTTGATTTCAGTGAGAAATTCCATTTGCCACACCTCACAATGCTCTGTCCTATGACTTGTTTTCTTCTACATCGTCCCCTCTTGCCATGAAGTAAAGTGCTAGGGGCCGATTAGATTCTGCAGTATTTAAATTTATTCTCAAGTCTACAGCTATAGGTAATTCTGATAGCCAATCAGTAACTGTGGAACTGCATACCTTTTAACTATCCTGTAACAAAATAATCACTGAACTTGAAAAAAAGCACTAGCAACATCAGTAGCAGGCTCCCAGGAGGCTTGGGCGGAGGAGTACGTGCAGAAAACTCAGTTTAATCCAGATGCATAAGCAATGAGCTTTTGTTTGCAGTGCTGGCTCGATGCGTATGTGTAGCAAGACTAATTGAGGCTCTGTTCTCATTTATAACAACGTGGATAACCAACCCTATCTCATAGGACTGGCATGAGGGTTGGACACCATGCCATATGTCAAATGGACAGCACATTGTCTGGCAGACAAAGAAATGAAAGTTTCTCTTCCTTTTCTAAGGCCAGGGGCTAGAAGGAGAGGATAATAGAAATCTTGTGCAAAGGGCCAGCCAGTATCCCAGGGCTTGACCTCTCCAAGAGATCCAAAATCATCCCCAAATTTTATCCAGCAACTCTGTTATAGTTTGGCTGCAGGACATTAGCGTGTAAACACAGGGGGAAGAAAAATCTGTATGTTCAACCTCTTTATAAAATAAGGAATATGAAGTCATGTTTCACTGTCAGAACAACTTCTGGCTCTTTCCTCAGAAAGTTCTCTGTCTAATTTGTCTAACAAGGAGCCCCACAGAGATCTCACTTTATGTGCTGGAGTTCTCCTTACGTTGGTAGTCAGAAAGAGCACGTTCCTGTAGACGTGCTGATTGCTCTGGGAGTGTTCCTTCCAGCCGATAGGGGAACAGAATATGTATCTTGGGCTCACATCTGCCGAGCTGCATGGGCCAGGCCCGCCGTGCTGCGCCTCTCCATGGGTTGTATCCCGCCGGCTTCACAGTAACTCAGGGAGAAGCCACTGTCTCGTCCTGTTTCCTCGTGAGGAAATGGGCTTGGGGAGTTAAAGAGTGGTCGACAGAAGTCAGGTGACCAGGGAGCTGAACACGGAGGGTGCTAGGAGTGGGGGACCCCCATTCCTCTACTTAAGGGCACCGTGTGGTCAGCAAGGGCTGCCATGTTCTAACAACCCATGGGCTCATCCGCATTACCAGCTCTGCAGAGGGCAGGGTTCCCAGGCATATTAGAGGCGCACCCTTCCTTCAGAAGGCCTCTCTCTGGTTCCCTCCCTGCTCTGACTTTGGTACAGGACCCTGCTGTCTCTACCCTGGACCACAGTCGCTTCCTGCCTGGCCTCCTGCTTCCTTTCCACAGTGTGTCCTCAACCGGCCGAACTTCCTAGTCTCTCAAGGACGGGCAGCGTACTTGAGCAGTTCAGGACCGTCTGTGCTAAGCACTCGGACTTTCGTGTTGACAGGAAAATTCTAAAACTCCAGGGACCAGATGCAGCACACTTTGGAGCCCATAGGGAGACTCTGCCCCAGCTCAGACATAAAACAAAAGTTAACGTTTACGTGTTGACAGCACATAATTTTTCTTTCCAGTTAGAATCCATCATTAGCAAGAACACTCAAAGCAAGAAGCTGCTGGGTTATTTGTTACATGATTGATCATGCCAGCTTTTGTGCCACCAGCTCTGGGCACCGACACAGTGTGACGCTCTGGAAGCCGCTGAGAGGAGAAGAAGACTAGGGTTAGAGTCCTGGTTCCATCTTCTTGCTGGGTGACTCTGGGGAAATTCTAAACCTTTCTGATAATTCATCCTTCTAAACACCAAGAAACAATAGCCTCATAGGACTGTTGTCAATAGTAGAGGAGATATTGACTTTTTTTTTTTTTTTGAGATGGGGTCTCACTTTGTAGTTCAGGCTGGCCCTCAGCTCATTATGTAGTCCAGGCAAGCCTGGAACTCAGCAATCCTCCTGCCTCTGCCTCCTGAGTGCTGGGATTACAGGCGTGAACCACCATGCCGGGCACTGTGGTATGTGGTATTGATTACTGGTGGGTGTGAGTCACCATGCCCAGCATTGTATGTGGTTACCAGGATCAAACTCAGGACCTTGCGCTTGCGAGGCAGGCGCCGGAACCATTGAGCTAAAAGTCTGGCCCTAAATTGACTCTTTTAAAACAAGGTTAGAGCCAAGGTGTCAATGACTAAATGCTGCATCAGAAGGGCTAAGTTTAGCAAAATACACTGGGCGTTTAGAATGGTGTGCATGGGGATGCAGGGCGAAGACACAGGGTGTGGGAGAGAGACAGGTGGGAAGAGACCAGCTGTTTGCTTATCTGTGCCTCAGGGGACTCAAGCCTGTTCCCGGTGGGGGAGGAGCAGGCAGCTGCCACCCGAAGGGAGGTGCGCTTTGTTCCAACACTCGGGGACACTCCGTGGTCTGAATCACCCCCTGGGTACCGCGCTGTGCCGGCTGGAGCAGGTGGCCGCGCCCTCACTTGCTCACTCCACTTTGGGGTTCCGTTTCTCCAAACTCTTGTCCCTGTGCAGCCCTCCATCCCCAACACTGGCAGAGCCAGCGTTCAGCACATTTTGGTTGTTACTGGATTTCCCAAGGACATACTTTCCAAGAATAAAAGAAGCCAGACCTTCCAGCAGGCTTCCTCCCCAACAGACTGATAATTAAGATACCGCAAAAAAGTCACTGGCAAATGTTCAAAGATGGCAAATGCTTTTCTTGAACTCTGCAGCGAGGCGCGGGAGGTACATTTGTGACAGCAATTACCCAGCTCAGCGCAGAGGGGGGAGCAAGTGCAGCGAGGGCTTGATTTGAGCAAGACTTCTGGCTTTGTTTGGCGACTGTTTACTCGATACCACAGCAGCAGGCCTGGCCCTGGTGCGCTGTGGGGCAGAGGCGTTGCCAGCTGGGAGTGGAGGGTGCAGCTCTGGGAGGGTAAAAGCCTGATGATGTTAAGACTCCTCAAAACAGAAGCAAAGAGGGAAACAGTCTGGCTTGAACTGTTTGTGAGAATCCCTTGTTTCTGAAGAAGCTGGTGCTGCGGACAGCTGGGAGCAGAAAGGGGGTGCTGTCACCCCAGGGCCCGCTGTCGGGGGTGAACTGACCCGAGAGGCAGGCAGCGTGGCCACCTCCCAGGTCCCGGGCGCGGCTCTGCGGTGTCAGGGAGCAGCGCGTTCTCTTTCTTGCAGAGCCAAGGGCGACTCGGTGTCAGGGCCGTGGCGAGGGGCAGAGCCCACCAAGGCCCTGTCCGCTTTGCCCACAGTCTGGCTGGGGAATTTCATCTTAATGGCTGAGAAAGCCCCATTTCTTCTCTTCTTTAGAAGAAAAAAAAAAATAACATCTTTCCCTTACCGAATCCATTAATCAACATCGTCAGATTATGCTTTAAAAATGATAAATTAGGATGAAGCAGATTTTGAGATTTCCCTATTTACAACTATATTATTACTTAACAACACATATAAAATTCTTTAATCTTTTTCTTTTTTCTTCTCTCTTCCTTCTTCTCTGTCCTGTATTTTTTTTTCATATTTTCCTTTCTTTCCCCTAGTGTTACCTTCTCTTCCTTTTAAGAAACATATTTAACAAAAGAAGAAAAAACAGTCATCCTTGTGTTTAAGAGCTAGAAGTGAGGCTCTCTGGCTGGGTTAGGTCCACAGCCTGGGGCCATCATTCAGGGCAGAAGTTTCCCAGCTTCCCTTGCGCTCCCCAAGGACTAGCTCTGGACTCAGGCTGGCTTCCCTGTTAGTCATAAAATGGAGTCTCAGCTCCGGGCATGAGCTACCCAGGCTGGTGGAGAGAGGGAGGCTGGGGACTTTGGTCAACTGGAAAGGCCCACCCTAAGGCATTCAAACACAACATGATTCCCCCCCCCATTGCTTTAAAATGTTTTATTGTTATTAAAGGTGGGCTTGGGAGGGGCACTCCAGTACTTCCTTCTGAATTTCCAATTTCCATGGTTCTCAAAGTGTGGTCCTTAGGCACAAGGGGCCTTGTTAGGATGGGGAATTTCTAGATTCTATCCCACACCTGCTGAGCCAGAAACTGTGTATGAGCTCAGCCCTCGGGAGACACCAGGCCCCCCTGAAGTCTGAAAACCCCTCTCTTGTTAAGAGACTAACAATCTAAACAATGGTCTCGGTTTAGGCTACACATTCATGTCACATGGTGAGTTTTCAAAAACTCATTAATGCTGGGTCCTACCTGGCTCCTAAGCCCAAACACTGACATGGCTGATCAAGTGTGCAGTTCAGCCCTAGGGGTATTTTAAATTCCCTGTGGTTTCTAAAGGGAAGTTAAGAACCATCTATCTAAGTAAATATGAAGGGAGACAATTGTACTGGTCAGGAAGTATTAAGTAGAAATCAAGAAATGAGACACACTGACAAAGAATGAAAAAAAGGGCTATCATGAAAGATTATACTCTAAAAATAGAAATCTAAAAGAAGAGACTTTTCAGGTATTATTGGAAATAGCTCACTCCCATGACTTAAATTAGGCTGGAAATCTCATTGCCTCCTTTGGGAACAGGTCTATATTGATGGTTTCTAAATTGCTGTGGGTTAGTGTTAGTGGAAAAATTCTCTTTACTGCTTCAAACACAGCTCCTCATGTTATGAAACATTCTCATTATGTGAGACACTTCCTTAAACTGTCTTTTTCCCTTTTCTATGAGTTCAGATGGAGAAACCAGGTACAGCAGGCTTGCACTGTACCGGGGGGCAGGGTCCCCATCGGACAGGAGCAGGACATATCCTTGTGCAAGTCCTAGGGACACAGAAGCCATCCTGCCAGCATTCGGCTCAAAGGCCACCCTGGGTGGCCTTAACTACCAGGAAAACAGAATAGATGCCTGTTTTTAAAAAAGAAGACACATGAAAAGAGGGGGATCCGTTTGAAATAAAAGCGAGGAATGTGTATTATCCAGATTTGCCCAGTCACCTTGACTTGGAATGCGACATTCATTAAATTATTCTACAAAGTCAGGCCAGACTCAGAAGTCTCAACCCACCCTGCACCGCACTCTGCAGCTTCCCTTTTAGCTGTCTGACTCAGTGTCCAGGGAGTCAGCTCACACTCGGAAGAACTGTCATTTCTCTTTTACAGCAACCCGAGGCTTGTGTGGTTGCAATTAGTTAAAATATGATTTAGGGGGCCGGAAGGTTAGCTCAGTAGTTCCAGCGCCTGCCTCACAAGCACAAGGTCCTGAGTTCGATCCCCGGTAACCACATACAATGCTGGGAGTGGTGACTCACGCCTGTAATCCCAGCACTTGGGAGGCAGAGACAGGAGGATTGCTGAGTTTGAAGCTTGCCTAGGCTACATAGGGAGTTCAGAGCCAGCCTGAAGTACAAAGCGAGACCCTGTATCAAAGAAAATATATATATGATTTAGATTATATACATTTATAAAAGACCCTTACTAGAGGACCTAGTGGCTGACAGAGGTTCACTGGATGTACCTATAGTCCACTGTTTCAAAATTTCCAAGTTGTTTCCCCACATCTAATGAAAACGTGTTTTGCTTTTACATATTAAACCCTCTGAAGAGGCGTTTCTGACAGAAAACAAAAACAAAAACAAAGCAGCTGCTTGTCTTCTTAGTACAGATATTGATGCTTTCTGAACCCACAAGGGATGGTGAGTTTCGTTTTGATGGTTAGGCAATGATGGAGCAAATTCAACCACTCTTGTTGAGCTTGAGCCAAAGACAAATGAGTGTTGTTCCAACTCTAGGAAGTGCCGGGCGTTGTCTTCAGATGATCCACGCGGCATTTGGAAGCCTGCACTGTAAACAGTACCCTCCGCCCCTCATAATTCTAACCTGGGTGAGAGGCTGGCCTTGATATGCCAATCTGCTGTGCGTGCTTTTGTTGGAGTCACAGAAATCACCAATCCGCCGAGTGTAGCTCTGCTAGTGGCCTCGAGTCACCTGAATCCAGTTCATGGTGGATGCTGTTGGTTGACCGTGCCAGTCAGTGAGGAGAGGAGGGCTCTTATATAGCAGCTGCCGGTGAGTGATTGGTCCAGGTGCAGCTCCGTGATCCGTTCATCTCAGGCTTGTGATTGGTCCCTGTGGATGCCGGGAGTCCAAGGAAGGGGGAACCGTCATGGTGGCTGTTCAAGGAAAAGGTAGCAAGACAGCTGCTTAACTGAACTGTTGCCTCTCTGAGAAATGGCAGAGCAGAAACCAGGGATTCTTCAGAGCTGGCCTTGTCCGTCACAGCTTGTTGGAGCTTGAGGAGGTTGGGGATGTCCATAAACGGCGCAGAGCCCTCCCTGTTCCTTGCCACATTAAGGGTGCGGTGCAGGATGGGGCCATGGCTGACAGCTGAGCCGCACCCCCTGTTGGAGTGGGCGGAGCACCACAGCTCTGCAGTCTGGGAAGACACCAAGGTAAACTGCCCCAGTCCATCCCTTGGGGGGTGGGGGGCAGAGACCCAGGGAAGCAAGGAGGAGGGGCATGATAGTCCTTGGCCAAGCCACGGCCCCTTCTGGCTCACAGAAGAAATAAAGGAGAAAGCCAGGTGTCTGCCCTGGCTCAGTAATAAGCAACAACACAGTGTGGGTTTACACGTGGCTTTCTTTATGCTTTGACTAGAGGCCAGCTTGCTTGCACTGAGCATAGCTGGCTTCATTCTTCATTTAGAGACAAAGGTGTTCTTCAGTTCCCTGAGACTATTGACAGTAACTGCAAGGCCTCACTCTTGTTCTATTAAAATTTCCTCTTCATCCCTAATCTCACTTCCAGTGGCTGATTGGAAGAGCAGAGGAGTCAGTTTTAGGAACCGGAATAGTGACGTCATTTCTTCCTTCCCACGCTCGCAGCTCTGCTCTGAGGGCTTTAGAGGTCTTTAGCCTCACCACAGCTCTGCGGGTGGGGTTAACATCCTGCACATTTTACGGAGGAAGACAGCTTGGCCCTGGGCTGATGCTCATGCAGCTAGGAAGAGACACACCAGTACCTGCCCCCAGTCGGCTTAGTTCAGCCAGGAATTCTTAGCTGCTGTGCAGTACAGCTTTCTTCCTGATGCTGCCCGGCTGCTGTCCAGGCCGCTCCCAGAATCTGAGTTTCCTCCTGCTGTAGTAATCCCTGGCTTCCTGTTATCTGCCAATTTGATAGATGCAGTATGACAGCTCCCCAAAGATTTAGTTTATATTTCTTTGTTAATGAGATTGGGCATTTTTTCATAAATCACTTTCTTCTATAAATTGCCTCTCGTGTCCTTTTGCCTATCTTTCCCCCTTGATTTGTAAAACTTCCCCTGTGTAGTCTTGATGTTCTTTCTTTGGAGCTTTAAACATTTCCCTTAAGTCTATTGCTTGTCTATTAATTTTGTGCTGTCACTTGAAGAAATCCTTAGTTTGTATGTTTTTGGAAGGATTTTGAGGGTTAGTCTTTCTCATCCAAGTTCACACTGACAGCCTTTTGTTGTCTGTATCTTTAACAAGATGTTTAATTCATCTGAAGTTCAGCTATATATATGGTGTGAGGTAGGGATCCAATTTCACTTTCTCCAGACAGTGAGACGGTTTTCCCTGACACCTTCTGTGAAACCTCTCCTTTCCCTGTTGCTGTCCCTACTAACATCTTTCAAGGTCACACTTACAGTTTTTCTCATTCTGATTTTTATTGTGATAAAATCCCCTTAAAATTGATCACCTAGGCCAGAGATTTAGCTCAGTGGTTCCAGCGCCTGCCTCGCAAGTGCAAGGTCCTGAGTTTGATCCCTGGTAACCGCATACAATGCTGGGTGTGGTGACTCACGCCCACCAGCAATCAATACCACATACCACAGTGCCAGGTGTGGTGGCTCATGCCTGTCATCCCAGAACTCGGGAGGCAGAGACAGGAGGATTGCTGAGTTTGCGGCGTCTTGCCTGGGCTACATAGTGAGCTCAGGGCCAGCCTGAACTACAAAGTGAGACCCTGTCTCAAAATAAATAAACAAACAAACAAATAAATAAAAAGAAGGAAAGAAAGAAATGGGGCTTATTTTTGAGTGTTGATTTTGTATTTTGTTGTAATAATTCATCTTTTTGTGCACAGAATCTTTAATATTTTCTGCATATAAGATCATATAACTCTGTAAACAGACATTAATTTACTTCTCCAATCTGCCTTTTATTCTCACTCCAAATAGCAATTCCAGCATATTAAATAGAAATGGTAAAAATGTACTTCTTGCCTTATTTCTGGTCTTAGAAATCTTGTTTTCATTAGTATCATATTTACTATGCAATTTCCATATATGGCCTTTATTATGTTGCAGCATTTTCTTTTATTCCCAATTTGAGTTTTTTAGTTGTTATTAAAATGGTCTGAAGTTTGTCAAATGCTTTTCTGCATAAACTGAGTTTTTTTTACTTTATTCTATTAACATGATATATTACATTGATTTTGTAACAATGAACCATTCTACTCAAGAATAAATATGACTTTGTCAGCATGTTACTTTCATAATATATAATTGTTTGTTGAGGATTTTTTTTTGGGGGGGGGACAGGGTCTCACTTTGTAGTTCAGGCTGGCCCTGAGCTCACTGTTGTAGCTCAGGCAAGCCTGGAACTCAGCAATCCTCCTGCCTCTGCCTCCTGAGTGCTGGGATGACAGACTTGAGCCATCAAACCTGGCATTTGTGGTATGTGGTACTGATTGCTGGTGGGTGTGAGTCACCATGCTCTGTATTGTTGTATGTGGTTACCGGGGATCAAACCAGGGACCTTGAGCTCACTAGGCAGGCTCTGGAACCACTGAGCTAAATCTTCGGCTCTTGTTGAGGATTTTTGCATCATTATGAATGATAAGTACTGTAGTTTTAGAGACACAGATGTTCTTTAGTTCCCTGGGACCACTGACAGTAACTGCAAAGCCTCACTCTTGTTCTATTAAAATTTCCTCTTTGTCCCTGTAGTTTTCTGGCAGAATCTGACTTTGGTATCAGGTAATACTGACCTCATAGAATTAATGTTCTTTTCAGCATTTTAAGAAAGTTCGAGAGAGATTGGTATTAGTCTTTAAATTCTGGTAGAATTCACCAGTGAAAACACAAAGCTTATTTTGGGGGAGATTTTTGATTACTGAGCCTCAGCTTTTTTATTCATCATTTTGTCTTGGTAAGTCCTGTTTTTCTAGGTATCTCCCTTTCCTTCAGGTTGTTCACCTTGTTGGTGTATACTATTTTTATTTCTGTGGAAACCAGTAGTAAGGTCTCCTCTTTCATGTATGATTTTACTAATTTGAGCCTTTTTCTTAGTCTATCTAGCATAAAAAGTCAATTTTCAGTGAAATAAGCTTTGGTTTTACAGATTATTATTTTTCTATTTCATCTCTGCTGTAGTCTGGATATTCTTCTGCTTGATTTGGGTTTAGTTTATTATTTTTCTAGTTGAAGTATCAAGTTAGGTTGTTAGTTTGAAATCTTTCAATGTAAATATTTGTAGCTATAAATTTCCCCTTGAGTGTTGATTTGTTGTGTTTTATAAGATTTGGTATCTTGTGTTTTTGTGTTCGTTAGTCACGTTGCCCTTGTGAGTTCTTCGATTTTTTTTTTGTTGTTAAAGAATGTATTAATTTCTACAAATTTGGAATTGATAGGAAGACGATTTGTATGCTGTCTTTCTAAATCTACTGAGATTTAATTTGTGGCCCAATATGAATATGATCTATTCTGGAAAATGTCCCAGATGTACTTGAGAATATGTCTGCTATAGTGTTGGATAAAATGTTCTGTATGTGTCTATTAAATTTAGACAGTTTGTGCTTTTTAAATTCTCTACTTCATAATCTGATTTTTCTATCAATTATAGAGAGTGGGATATTGAAGTTTGCAGCTATTATTGTAGAACAATTTGTTTCCCCTATAAATTTGTAATTTCTTTCCTTCATATATCCTGGTGACTTTTTGGGTGCACAAATGTTTATAAAAATTTTCTTGCTGTACTGAATCTTTAAAAAATAATTTTCTTGTCTCTTAAGGATTTTTGAACTGATAATAGTATAGCAATATCTGATCTCTTACAGTTATTATTTGCATGAAATTTCTTTTCCCATCCTTTCAACCTTCAAAGGGGCATTTAAATAAAAAAAATTGTTAGAGTGAAAGACAGGTTGCTTCTAGCCCCCCCAGCACCCCTATCTGAACATTCTTATCATTCTTGCCTTTTCTGAAAGTCATGGAAGTCTTTTGTGTCTTCATGAGGTGCGGTTAAAAATAATCTTGAGGGTCAGAGATTTAGCTTAATGGTTCCGGTGCCTGCCTAGCAAGCGCAAGGTCCCTGGTTCAATCCTGGGTAAGCACATACAACAATACTGGGCATGGTGACTCAGGCCCATCAGCAACCAGTACCACACACCACAGTGCCAGGTGTGGTGACTTACGCTTGTAATCCAGCACTCAGGAGGCAGAGACAGGAGGATTGCTGAGTTGGAGGCTTGCTTGGGCTATATAGTGAGCTCAGGGCCAGCCTGAATTACAAAGTGAGACCCTGTCTAAAAAAAAAAAAAGAAAAAATTCTTTAATGGGCTCTCCAGTGCTATCCAGTGGAAGGTGAGGCTGGTACAGACTTTATAATGTCCTTCCCACCGTATTGGTTGAATCTAGATGCATGTGACTTCTGCATCTGCCCTAAGGTCAAAATGAGAATGAAAGGTAAATGTTTTGAATTCATCCAGGATGTTAAGAGTGCCATGAGTGTGCATGAGTGTGCTGTCGTGAGCACAGGACTCTCAGAGGAGCTTCAAAAAGTGGTGAGTTCAAAATGAAGTTCAAAATGAAGGGGATTAGTGTCAACATGTCTTTTACTGTAATAAGAATTTTAGACCTTTTTTGATCATACCTAGTAACTGTCTTTGAATATATATCAGTTTCTTGAAGAATATGTAGTTGAATTATGTATTTTTAGTCATTCTGAAAATTATTCTCTGCCTTTCAGCTCAAGAATTGAATCCATTTATACTTAACTGCTTACAAGGGACCTTTTTGGTTTTTTTCTTTGTTATGCTTATTTGCTATTTGTTTTCTTCACGTCTTATAGCTCTTTAATCTCTGATTTGGTACATTAAAGTCTTGGTTTTAGCTTATTTTTATAAGTCAAATGTATAAGGTGCTTTTGTATTTTATCTGTAAATATTCTATAACCACTTTTTTTAGTTACTGTGGAGAGTACATTCAACATCCTAGAGATTTTTTTTTTAAGTTTTTTTTTGAGACAGGGTCTTGCTTTGTAGGTCAGGCTGGCCCTGAACTTACTGTGTAGCCCAAGTTAGCCTTGAACTCACAGCAATCTTCATACCTCACCTTCCTGAGTGCTGGGATTGCAGGAGTGAGTCAGCACACCTGGCATTGTGATATGTGGTACCAGGGATCGAACTTGGACCTTGCTCTTGCCAGGCAGATGCTCGAACCACTGAGATAAATCCCCAGCCCAACATCCTAGAGTTTTAACACTAAATTGAATATTAGATTTAACTTCTCAAATATACAAGTATTCCTTTCCAACTTAGTCTCTCCCCTATCAGTTGTCAAACAAAACAACCCTCCCTCAATGAACTACATTCCTATACACTGTATAACTCAAAATACAAACTAGTGATTCTTATAAATGTCTTAAACCCTTCAGCGATATGTGGAGTTACAAGTCAATTAGTAAGTGTTTAATAATTTTTATAGTGTTAGACTCAAATAACAGAAAATTAAGTTAAGCTATCAGCTGTTGGTATAGTACTAGCTTTTGTAATTTTCTATATATTTACCTTCATTGCCTTACATAGCTTGGTTACTGTCTAGTGTCTTTTCACTCTCTCTGATTCTCTTGAGAATGTCCTTGTAGGTGACAGAAAGTCTAATGGTAATGACTTTCAGTTTTTGGGTATCTGTGAAGTCTTAATTTCTTTCCTCACTTTTGAAGACTAGCTTTGCAGGACATTAAGATTTTTATTGTTGGTTTTTAAGTTTGAATATAAGGGGTCAAAGTACTGATCTTCAAAGTTTCTGATGAGTAATCTGGGGATGATCTTAGAAGATTTCTTGTGTCAAAGTTACTTCTCTGTAGCTGCTTTTGAGTTTCTGTTATTCAAAGATTTGATTATAAAAAAGATTTGATTATAATGCATCTCAGCCTGGGTCTCTTGAATTCTTTTTTTTTTTTTTTTTGCTTTTGAGACAGGGTCTTGCTTTGTAGTTCAGGCTGGCCCTGAGCTCACTATGGTGCCCAGGCAAGCCACCGCGAACTCAGCAATCCTCCTGTCCCTGCCTCCCGAGTGCTGGGATGACAGGCGTGAGCCACCACGTCCGGCATTGTGGTATGCGGTATTGATTGTTGGTGGGCGTGTCTCCATGCCCAGCATTATATGTGGTTACTGGGGATCAAACTCAGGTCCTTGAGCTTGCGAGGCAGGCACTGGAACCACTGAGCTAACCCTCCAGCCCTCTTTTTTTTTTTTTTTTTT
>PVIC010012547.1:0-39496 GCA_004025085.1 Thryonomys swinderianus
TATACAGCCACATAAAAACAGCTCTAATGACACTGTTACAGCACGTTTTAACCCCCCCAAACTTCATACGCATCTGTGGCAGTAAATGGTATTCCTTAATATCTTAGCTCTAGCAAAAACTGATCTGTTTTATACTTGAAAGTATGTGTTATCTTTTCTATATGGAAGTATAAGGAGAATGCTATTTCTGCTCAGGTGTTTTTATTCCAGTTTCCCTTTAAAATTTAACTTTCTACAGGTTAGCATTATGTCTGAAGTGTAATGTCAGCTAATAACTGGACAGATACTATGAACAAATTCCTTCAGCTGGCATAATATGCACCCTTTTCCAGGGGTATGTGGGCAGCTCAGGGAGCACATTCAAATTTCACCAGGTATTCAGCTCTGACCTTGAGTAGTGGCTGTGGGATGTGGGATGAATTTTTGAAGACGTAACTGCCTATGAACCTTGTTTACAAATCAACCAGAAATGTAGTTTGAGCTATTCATGTTAACTCTTAATTCTTCCTGTTATTGCCTGAATTCTCTAGGCTTGTGTTTGTGTAAAAACTTGAGTACTTTCTGGTGTTTTATTATATTTTTTTCTGTACAAATGCATACATGTGCATCAGTGAAGAAGACAGGGTAGCTAATGGTTTATTTTCATAGACTCTTCCTTTCCAAGACCCTCTTCCTTTAGTACTTGTTGCCGCTCTCACTGAGAACAGTTTAAGGTTGAGAATGTTGCAGGCTTTCTTGGATTATTACTTCTATAAATGGTACCTTTCTGTTCCAGATAAAATCAGTCCACTCCAGCACATTTGGGTCTGGTGTTTGCCCATCAGATTTGCGTTAGTGCACTAGCTTGTAGACTGGGTTGGTTTGTGATATAAAGATATTATCAGGCAAGAGTAACATAAATTCTATTTATAGGGCAAATTTATCAGGCTTCTGGGAATAATTGCTTGAGCTTGTTGATTTCATTGGTTTAATTTTCATTTTTAAAGTATTTTACTTCATCAAATCGACTGCTGAATTAATGGCTATCCCAGGCACCTGGAAATAATGACACTTTATTCAAATGAGAAAAAGGGGTAATTTTAAAATTTGCATTATATACTTTATCGCAAAATATTTCAAAGAGTAGATAAAAAAATTGCAGATATTCACTTAAATGTTATCACTAAATATATTGCAAAAATGGATATGCATATGCCAAGTTAAGGACATTTAAAATGATAATGACCATAGGACCATAAGAACATAATGCTTGTCTACACAAGACAAGGTCCATAGATAATATTAGCATACTTTTTAGTAACAGATGTTTCACCTCAAACCTCATATGCTCTCACTATAAATGGTGCCAGATATGCAAATAAATTACAAATCCACAGTGGAGTGAATCCATGTCTAATTCAGGAGGAACAGCCAGTTACCATTTAACTCTAGAATCAACATCAAATGTAAGTGAAAAGGCACATGTTCATTCATTTCTTCTCACCCTTCACACAGTTACCTTCTTCCCACTCCATGCAAAGTACACACAATACCACAAATGTTTTCAATGATAAAGAGATTCTAAGTTAAAAAAGAAACCAAGGAAAAACTAACAGTCATAAAGGTAATAAAATGGTAATAAAATAAAAACAGTTAAAACAGCCAACTTGAAATAAAATACTTTAGAAAAATGACCTAGAGGAAGAAAAAGTACAAAAGTGGACAGAAAATCAGCGACATAATGCTGAAAATGAAGACACAAAAATGGGCATAAATTATTCTACTGAATTAGTAAAATGGAAAAAGACAGTATCGTAGAAAATTAACAATGTCATGGAAAATATTTACTGCCAATCAGGTAATGAATAGCAACATTTTATTTTATAAATGTGTTGATTGAATTAGCTACCAAAAAAACCTTCCTGAAAACCAAGATCTAGAAAATCATGTTGATATTTTTCCAGTATTTACTATTCAGTTCATGTGAAAGTTTCCAAGAAAAAGAATATTAAATGTTTGAAAGTAGCATAAGAATTAATCATAATTTTAATGCACAATACAAGAAAGTATGCTATGTAGCCTGCCTAGGAAGAACACTTGTACTTTTTAAAGTTATGCTAATAATTATTTAAATAATTTTAATCAGATCACTTATACTTGTTAAATATTTTCTTCTAATATGCTAATTTTCTTTTTATATGCTATTATCTCTTTAAAAATTAAACAGTATTGTGTTAATACTGAATGTGGACTCTGTCTCTTTAGAAGAATTTTTAATTCAGTTTTTAAATTAATTTGTCCTATGTACAAAACAGAAAATACTCATATTGTTCAGGAATACTCACAAGCTTATGCCGAGTGGATGCATTGTGAACTTCATAGGGGAAGTATTTATTAGTTCCCTGTGGGGGTTACCATTGCACACATCTTATATACCCCAAAGACCGTGGAAAGGAACCCACTCTCAGCTGAGCTAAGCTTACTGTATCAGCAGGGTTTCCTTTTCCCTCTCCCATCCTCTCCCAGGCTTAGACAATGGAGTTGTTTCTTGCTCCCTAATTATGTTATTTTCACTCCTATTCCTGCTGATCTTTGGGGCTTGTGAACAGTCAAAGATTGTTTATGTCCTTGAAAGCTATGGCATTTAATATTTAATTTCCCTGTTTCCATTTTTGAGGATCTGATATTATGACTCTTTTAGGTGGAGATTTTCTAATAAATGTCAATTCTTACTGGTGTAAAAAATTATGGTCATTAGTGAAGTTCCATATTCTAATTGAAAGTGGAAAACCGTGAAATTGACTTAATCATTCTCTGAGTTAAGCTTAATTTTGAAGTAGAATAAGAAAGATCACTCCTGAGTTCTAGAGAAGAAATGAAAATTCACTGCCATCTGCTTAATGATCACTTTCCTCCCTCATGTACATCGAGTGCAATAAAATACAGTTGTGCTGGCTGATGTGCAGATGACCCCTCCTTTGAGGAATGACTTCCAATTCAATAATGTGTAAAATCAACTTTTGCAATAATGAGAATATAAAATATCCATTAAATTCATGCTGTGTAGCCACTGCCTATGTGACTGGATCAAAGAGAAAAATTATACATAGAGATTTTAGAAAGAAACTGAAAAGTCCAATTTCACAGATACACAATGTAGCTTACTATCTGTATGGACATTCACGAAGTTGACATATTTTGCAAGCTATCTCTGAGCTCTAAAAAAAAAAATCTTTATGATAATCATGTGCTATGTTTGAATGAGTATTGAAACATTCTCCATTGGAATGAGGTTTGTTATTAAGAATTTTGTATTTATTGGTATATATTTGGACTATATTCATTTTAGCAATCATCTGACAAAGTTTGTACATGTATATCATACAGCCAATTTCTTTTTATCATATTCCCTCCCTCTGTCTTTCTCTTCCTCCACTATCCCTCTCTTCCTTTCCATTTTTGATGATTTAGCTCATTTTCCAGGCACATCTATTTTCCTACAAATAGCTCAAGATTTGTTCTTCTTGATAGCTATATAGTGTTCCATTGTATATAGATACCAAATTTTCTTTATCCAGTCATCTATTGATGGGTATATGGGCTCCTTCCAAGACTTAACTCTTAGGAGCTGTGCTGCCATGAACACTGGTATGCATGTATCATTGAAGTATGTTGTCCTAAGGTCTTTGGAGAAGATACCTAAAGAGGGATAGCTGAGTCATATGGAATTTCTAATTTAGTTCTTTGAGAAATCTCCACGCTGATTTCCATAATTGTTGTACCTTACTAGTTTACATTATCACCAACAGTGTAGGAGGGTTCCTTCTATACCACACCCACATTAGAATTTGCTGTTTTTTAATTTCTTGGTGACTGCCATCTTTGATGAAATCTGTGCAGTACTATGGATAGCAAGTAGAAAAGAGTAAGTTCAGCTTTTGGTCCTATTTAAATATTTTGTGATCAAGTTCTCAGAGAAATGCAAATTTGTCAAGATCATTCGTTCTATATTCAGTAATCATTGTTGTTTGTGTTTATTTTTACTCCAAAATAGGACTGTGTATCTTCATTTTTCAGTGGGTAAAAGTTTAATTTAGTGACAATTATAATGATAGGGATGTTTACTGTCAGAATCACATTGTTTGTGTTGTTCAGTTATTAATAAGTGAAATAGTATGAATACATTCACCTATGCCAAATATCATAAATTATTTCTGAAAACATTCCCAATAAAATGTTTTAATGTCTTCTAAAAATAGACTCATGGACTTAAATTACATATTTTGATATTATGTAGAGTCCCAGTAATTATTCTACCAGAAAATTTGTTTTCTCAGTCAATGGCTGAAATACAACATGAAGGGGATGTTTATTAAAAAATAAAATTAAAGAATATATTTTAGCATTAAATTTTAAAATTTAATTTATATGAAATTGTAATCCTAAAAATTGTACATGCTCTTGGATAACCACATATTATTTATATATATATATATATATATATATATGTATGTGTGTGTAATGCTTAAATTACATAAGCATAGTTATTAAACATTATTTTGATGTAAAATTTTTCAATCTTTTTCTAGTCTTTTGAAATATAATACATTACTATTGTCTATACTATACTATAGCAAGTATTCTAATAATATTGTTAACAACATTGATTTTTAAGCCTTTAAATAACCTGGTATTACCAGAATAAACATTATTTGGTGACAAGAGAAAGTGTACAGGAATGATATATTTTGTTGTATATTTTGGAGGTAATTTGCATATATTCAGGAGGAATTATGAGCTGTAATTTAAATTGTGTTTGTCAAGTTTGCTGAGTTTCAGTTTTATCAAATGTATGGCAGTAATCTTTATTTGTACTAATTATGTGATAAATAACATTAAGTATGTTTTGATAATTTATGGAGCATAATCAAATTTTATGCAGTATTAAAAGTAATAGTGAAGCATATATGCTGGAATGTTTTAAATAAAAGAATACTTGAATTTGTATCAAAGTAATTTAAATTAAGAGAGATGTGTGCAGAAAGGTGAATGTTCATGATGTAGGATTTGTTTTTTAATTTAAACAAATACATAGGTTAATTATTCCTATTTCCAAATGTGTAAAATTTGTTCTTAATGGAATCATCTTATCCTATTCCTGTATATTATATTTTTTATCTCTTTGTATGTCACTGCTTAATAGTATACCAGGTCAGTGAATGAAAAGTGATATTGGTTATACATTTGTTTGAAATGAAAGGCCATAACTGAAACAAGTTTTTACTTTTCTCTCTTTCTTTATAGTCTTTGTAAAATATACTAAAAGCAGTTTGGGGAGAAAAGGCCATATGGCCATCTGTCACTTGTGTTTTATTTTTCTAAAAGGCCATTCAATTTCTTCTCATCTGCTGTCACCCTCTTTGAACAAAAATAAACATGACAAATTCATGGTTGGAGGACATAGAAAACAACGTGTCACTCACTCCCTGAATCTGTCTTATGTCTTGAAACATCGATGTGGAATTGTTGTGAAGGTTGCTCTGCTAATGGAATTTTTAAATGTTATGTTTTACTATTTCTTATTTCTAAAATATCAGTTATTCAGCAGGATTAGTCAGGTCAAATTTGTATGAATGGAAACATTTGTCTAAGTCATATTATAAATGATAAATATCTTACATTTGATTCTTCAAATATTTTTTATTTAAATTTCTTCACAATCTCTAGGCTGGCAAAAGGAGCTATCATTGAAGAGAAGCTGAGTAAAAATTGTTTGGTTTTTGGTTACATTTCTCTGACAAGTTTGCGTGTTTGAAGAAAGAATATTTCTTCATTAATTTATCTCTTTCTGTATATATGTTACACAGTAGTTATAATAATGAAATACCCCTGGATAATAGAGTAATAAAGTTTTTTTAAGTGAGAAGATATTAAAACCATTAAGAGCAAGCATGTAGGATAATAAATGCTTATCAGTGTGTCTCTATGTTTAGACATAGAAGCTATTTAGAAGTATCTTCCTGAACATCATACAATGAATCATTCTATAGAAAACAGAGAGATTCAAACTCAATAGGCCATGAATCTGGCAAGCTAATGTAAGAAGCTGGATAGGAGCCTGAAATATAAAATAATTGCACATATAATTACACACATAACTATACTGCCCTGATACAATTAATAATATTTTTTTACACATTACTATTTTCTAATAATATCTGCTTTCTATTATTTTTTTAAAGTCCCTGGAAGAAGGAGTATGACCTTATGAATTTGTCACACTAGCAGTCAAATCTTGGTTTCCAAATATATTTTTCCATAAGGGAAGCGTTAAGCTTTCCTGAAAAAGTGGTTACTTCTGGGACAGGGGTGATGAAAACTTAAAATAAGCCTGAATCATCTTTACTCCCAAAAATTATAACTGGCAAACAGAAGCCAAGTAAAGAAAATATATGTAGAGAAAAGATTAAACAGCCAAAGATAGAGCAATTTATGCATCAAAATAACTAACCATAATTGAATTACAGTTTAATTCATGGAATAAATATTCTTAATTTTGGAAGGGTACATTGTCAATGGGTACAAAGCACAATTCTTCCTTCAAAGAAATTCCTACTTAAAATATAAATCCCTATTTAAAATATAAAATAGAAAGCCATAGTAATTTTTTATTTTTATTTTTGTTTTTTTTTTAAATTTTCTAAAAATTTTTTAGAGACAGGGTTTCACTTTGTAATTCAGGCTGGCCCTGAGCTCACTATGGAACCCAGGCAAGCCTTGAACTCAGCAATCCTCCTGCCTCTGCCTCCCGAGTGCTGGGATGACAGGGGTGGCAGTGATGTTTTATCAAATCTGAAAATTTTACCTTTTTACTTCAGGCATTTAGATCATTTTTATTTATGAAAATAATTGAAGAGCTGAGTTATATATATCATGCTACTATTTGCTTTTTGAAAACTCACTTCTAATATTTTTCCTTCTTATTTTATTAGCAGTTTTTACAAAACTGCAGTGTCGCTTTGTTAGTCTGTTTTTCCTCTGTTAACTTGTGAATTATCCATCTTTGGCTCTTTTGGTAAGAACTCTAGAGATCACATGCACTCTTCTCTTATTTAATTTCATTATAAATTACTCCTGCTATTACCTCCCTGGTAACACTAGAAGCATACATTTTATTCCTGTTTATTCTATTGTCACTTATGAAGTTATTCTATTATTGCATTGTAGTTATACTTTAAACTCTATATTTCATTACACCAGACATCAGTACTTAATATTTTCCAAATATTCACTATATTTATCTAATGTTTAACTTTGTGATGGTCTTTATTTCATCTCAGGTGTTATTTTTTTCTCTGGGGCCACCAGACGGAATTCAAAGCACTGCTTTCCTTTAATTGATAATATCATCTGTCCTCATTGGGCCAGAAGCCACTTGTTCAAGAATCTACAACCACACACAGCCTGTAAACACAGGAACCTGATTGTCCAGATCTAAATATTTTTTGAGAAAATGGTACAGAAAACATGGAGTAAGATGAGCAAAAAGTAAAAGGAAGGGACATGTCAATGGAGATCTGAGATGCAAACGTGAACCACATTAAACATTCAGGAAGTAAAATCCGGCATTGTATCTTGAACTGTATCTTGTTAAATTCTTTTTACAGTTTCTTAAGCCCACAACTCTTTCTAATAACCTCAATTTATCAGTAACTACACCTAGTAACTAGAATTTAAAAGGAAAAAGGCAAGATTGGAAAGCTGCACACTTTAATAGTGAAAATCTACACAAAGTACAGAAAATGGTAATGATTTGAAATACAGAAACAGTGCTGGAATCCTGCCGAATAAGGTTAAAATGTCCAATACGCATATAGTTGGCATCTAAAGGTGAAGACAGGGAAGAATCTGATTTTCTCACTATACTCTCAGAGACCCAGCCAAGTAAAACTGATTCAATGGTAGATTCACCTCGTACCCTCCTGTACCATCAGCTAAAATCTCCCATTTTCTTTACTGGAGTGCTGATACACTGTTTTCCTCAGGCTGCTTGTCGCATATTTGTTATCCAACTTGCTTTAACTTCTGTGGAAAAAAATAAGCATATGCTTAAGGCAGAGAGCTCTACTTCTTGCCAAGCGTTCTGCTATTTTCTCTCTTCCCCGCTTAACAGCCCTCTGGGGAATAATCTGAATTTCCATCTACTATCATTTCTTTTTCTATTACTAACACAACAAATTACTACACATGTTGTGGCTTAAAGCAACACACAGTTATTATCTTACAGTTCCACAGACAGAAATCCCGCTCTGTTCTCAGTAAGCTACAGTCAGTGTCCTCCATGGGGTGAGTTCCCTTGTAGAGGCTAAAATGGAAAATCACATTATCAGATTTCCGGTTTCTAGAGACCACTTAAATTTGTTGGCCTGCATACCTTAACTTTGTCTTCAGAGGGAGCCACATATGATTTTTTTAAAAAAGCTTTTCTTTCATTCTCACAATCTTTTTCTCCAATCCACAGAAAGTTCTCTGGGTGTAAGGATTCAGTGATTTGCTTTCAGCTCTCTTGAACCATCTGTACCTTGGACCATCCAAGCTCTCTTGGGTCATCCATGGTGATCTCAAGGTCATTGTGAGGATTAACCTGAACTGTATCCTGTTAAATTCTTTTTACAGTTTCTTAAGCCCACAACTCTTTCTAATAACCTCAATTTATCAGATGTCTCCATGGTTACAGTTTATAAATGTCAAGACACCTGAGTTTTCCTCTCGCTGAGGTTTAATTCTTGCAGTTCTCTGTCATCTCTAATCTCTTCAGTTCTTTATTTTAAATATTATTCTTTTGGGCTTGTTGGAATTACTAGATAGTCGATCATTCCTGGAAGTTGAGATATCTTATTAGTATTTTGCTTTGTAACATAAAAATATATGTAAAATTTTTTATAAATGCTGTCAGAGTAGCCATTTTTAAATGCTATTAATAGTGGCCATTTTTAAACTGCAATTCTTGTTTTGTCAGTATCACAAATATTTTCTCCTTATAATACAGACTGTCTCTTCCCTTTCATTATTTTTCCATTGTTGAGCATCATTTTACTTTGCTATTTTCTGCTTTTGCTCTGTTTGCGTTTGTTTGTTGTGTTCTTGCAATCTTGTCTAAAAAGACCTATTAATTCTAATGTCGTAAAGCATGCCACTAGGTTTTCTTCTAGCTGTTTCACAGTTTCATGTTCACACTTAAGTCTTTAATCTATTTTATGTTGATTGATGTTTTATTTCATTTGCCTCTATGTGAATATCAAAATCAGTTGGACATAGATTTGTGGGTTCACATCAAAGGTGTCTCTAATGATCTAAAGTTGTGCTCTAATAATCTAGGTGTGTGTTTTTACTCCAACACCATGCTGGTTACTACAGCATATTTATATATTTAGAAATTAGATAATGTGATTTCTCCTGTTTTATTCTTTTTTGCTCAATATTTTTTGATCACATGGGTAGGATTTTTCTTTTAGCTTTGTGAAAGATGACATTTGTATTTGGTAGACATTTGTATTTGGTAGACATCAAAACACTTGATCTCTCTGAGTGGGAAGGATATTTTGAAACAGTAATTATCTCAATCCAAGAACACAAGGACTTTGTGGGATTTCAATATGCTACACTGATGTTTCATACTTTTCAATGTAGAAAATTTTCAGGTCATTAATTAATTTTATAGGTGGGTACTATCTTCTTGTTCTAAAGGGAGTTGCTTTTTTCTATTTCAGATACAATGATTACTATTGATATATAGCAAAGCCTTATTTATTTTTTTTTTTTTTGAGACAGGGTCTCGCTTTGTAGTTCAGGCTGGCTCTGAGCTCACTATGTAGCCTAGGCAAGCTTCGAACTGGGCAATCCTCCTGTCTCTGCCTCCTGAGTACTGGGATTACAGGTGTGAGCCACCTCACCCAGCAAAGCCTTATTTCTGATTTAATTCCCATGAGTTCAAAGTTCAAATTACTCTATGAAAAAACATTATAGAAATCACTATGGAAATTCCTCAAGAGACTAAACATAGAGTCACTATTTGATCCATATATTACTTTGTACATATTCCTGAAGGAATTAAGGGCTGTGTAGTATAGTGAAATATGCACATTCATACTTAACAGCACTACAGTTCACAATATGACAAGCTATAGCAATAACATGTTACAGCTTATGTGTAGATGTCCTCCAAAGCCTCATGTGGATAAGGCAGGACTCTCTTTGCAGAGGTATTTGAATCTGGATTATGTGATGCTGGGGCTACAGGCTTGTGATTACTAAACCACTGCGCAGGAGTGCTTATTTGGATGCCATCAAATACCAGTAGTCTGAATAGCGTAAATAGGCTGAAAGATGTGGTTAAAATCTCTTGCTTTTGCTTCTTCCACCACAATATGCTGAAGCTCTCTCTTGTTACCTGTGCTGCCTTGTCAGTGCTGTGTTGTTTCTCCTCTGTGGTGCCCGTTTGCCATCCTCGTCTGGGAGCCAATGGGTTATGGACTGAAACCTCTATGAACTGGAAGCCAATTATGCTGTTCCCCTCTAATTCTGAGTATCAGCTATTTAGTATCAGCAGTGAGAGAAAGAAAATAACAAAACTTAGATGCCCAACAACAACAACAAAAGAATAAACAGAGTATATATACACAATGAAATATGACTGAGCCATAAGGTCAGTCATGACGTTTTCAGGAGAATGGAGAACATAGAACCATCAGGATGAGTGAAGTTAGACATAGAATATTAAATATTGAATGTTTTCTTTTACAAGAGAAAGCAAAAACAAACATGCACAGATAAATAATTAAAAGAGAGGGGACAGGAAACCAGAATGTTGACTTTTGCAGTCCACGAAAGGGTGAGGCAGGGTAGGAAAGTGAGTGAGAGATGGAGAGAATCACAAAGGGAATCAAGTAATGTAAGATATACTAATTCACATAGCAACCTAAAAAATTAATACAAAGGAAAGAAATGACATGTTGAGGTCCAGCTGCTCCTTGTTATGCACTGAGGTGACAGTTTTAATAGAAACTGGCCACATCACAGACTTTTGCTTTCCAAATATTAATATAGCAATTAAAATAGAGAAATCAGAAAGAATAAAAAACTTTAGATTGCATTAAGCATCTGTATAAGAGAGACACTCCATGAAAATGATGTGAAATGTGCGAGGTGAGACTTTTAAAAACATTCTAGAACATTCTCTAAGGTGCTGTTTTGTGAAAGAACGACAAAGACCAACCAGGAGTTGAAAAGGATGCACGTCAACATCCAGTAGGCCTGGATACAAAAATTAGCAATTCATCTTATGCTTTCATAGCAATCAAAATGATTCTGCAGCATTATCTTCCAGAGGTGTTTGTTTGGACTGAAAGGTGCACATCAGTGTGTCACACGTCTTGCCACATGCTGTTTCTTGATGCTCACCCTGACTTGTGCCTGAACCTCTCATGATTTCTGCCACCTCTGCAAAGCTTCCTCTCAATCTTAGTGCTGCCGACCAGAATGAAATTAAGAAGATGAAGAAAGCTAAATTGTACCTTGATTTTTCTACTTTTTCTTTTTAAAAATATTATTTTGAAAGAGGCTAATAGATTAGAAAACAGATATCATGTGCATATTATTATAAAATATCCATTTTAACCAAACAAGTTTGCTTTTTTTACTTTTTCTCTTTAAAAATATTATTTTGAAATAGGCTAATAGCTTGGAAAATAGATGTCATGTGCATATTATTATAAAATATTGATTTTAACAGAACAAATTTTATAGTGTTGGAGGAGGGATGCATTATTTCAAAAAAACTTAATGCCCTGGAATATTCAGAAGTGAATACCTCATGGACGTCTGTTTGGCTTTCATGTGACTGTAAAACTCAATTTTTTGAAATCACATTTTTTAAAAATCTTAAATCTTCAAAAAGTGGCACAATGATCCACAGCTGCAGGAACTGAACTTTAAATCAAATTTCAATAATTAAAAATAATGTATTATTTTTTAGACTTTATTATGTGGCCAGAGCCTAAAATGTTAATTTTGGGACTTATAAAATTCATAAGCAGGACTAAACAAACACACAAATTAATAAAACCACTGCAGCCTGAAAGAATTATACTAGGATGGAAAAAATCGATTTGTGAAAGGGGGAGCCCACGTCTTAAGTACAGCAGCTGAAGGTGGCAAACGACCACAGGATGGCATTTGAGAAGTGAGCTTTTTTTGGAGATTTCTTAGCAAAACAGAAAACAGGATCCAGGAAAAAGGCTTCTTGTTATGGAGCTCTAGCGCACTGAAAGATAAATATCATATCACTCACTACACATCTGTGTCTACTGAAGGTAATTTTTCCAAAAAGCTATTTCACTTCCAAGTATATAGCAAGGAAAACTATGCTTATATCTTCCAGAAGAAAGTGACAGTAAAAACAGTGAAAGTATTAATTTGTGGTAAATCAATAGAATATATCACAGTGAAAAGAGAACAAATGTATGTGCAACAACAGATGTCTGGAAAAATGGGGTCCTTGATAAAAGAAGGGCTTCTACGAAGCTGACACCTGTATTTTTTTATTTATTCTAAGTGATAATATCATTTAAATCACCATAAATTGACAAATAGTTTTTAATCCATACATAGTTTACTTGTGCATAATAAAAATACTGATTCTTAACTATTGTTTTTTTTTAACCAATGTGTGGTCTTTTGCATGTTGTATTACTTGAATCTCCTTGATTTTCAAATTATAAGAATTCTTTTTTTTTTTTTTTTTTGATACAGGGTCTTGCTTTGTAGTTCAGGCTGGCTCTGAGCTCACTATGTAGCCCAGGCAAGCCTCGAACTCAGCAATCCTCCTGCCTCTGCCTCCCAAGTGCTGGGATTACAGGCGCCAGCCACCACACCTGGCATTGTATGTGGTTACCGGGGATTGAACTCAGGACCTTGTGCTTGCGAGGCAGGCGCCGGAACCACTGAGCTAACCCTCCGGCCCATAAGAATTCTTTATAAATAATTGTTATTCTATTTTTTTGCTGTTTTGAAGTATATGGTATGAATTCAGATGATATGAATTCTAATTTCTAGGACATTGTCTTAAAATAATGATGATGACTGTCTTTCTTGCTCTGTCATCACTGGACACAGTATCCAGCAACCACTGATTAAAACAGAAAGTGTTACTAGGTTTGGGGTTGCTACAGGTGGTTTCTAGGTAGGGTTGCTGAGGTGGTTTCTAGGTTCTTTCCACCTCAAAGAATTGAATGAAACAAATAAAATTGGTGGCAAAATTTCACAATTATTTGCAGTAAAAAAATTAAAGAGGTAGGAAAAACAGTGAGGGAAAAGAGGAACCTGAATCTCAGTTTCAGGTCAAGTAAAAGAGAGGAAAAATAAAGACCAAAATAAAAGATCAAAATATGAAAAAAATGTACAGGGTCTCCCTGGGGCACATGGTAAAACATCATGTGGAAATCCACCACAGCAAGCTCCTGCCCGTCTCCCAGGTTACCGGGATCCCAGGCGTGCACCACAGCATCCCCTGATTTTTCCTGTACATGAGGCAGTTTTCAGAGTAACAGAAGTTCATGGCTCGAATTCCTCCATTCCAAATGAAGGTTGGTGATATCAACGTTAGTTGATAGATGATGAAGAATTCATCAGCCGCATCTGTAGGGATGACACACTTGAAAGCTTACAGTTTCTCTCCGTGGTTTTTCAGTTACAGCACCCACTGTAAACTAAAGCTCAATACAACAGTAGAATACAATTAGAGCCCCACGACTAGAGTACTTCCTTTCAGGCTCTGACTCTGATGTCCCTTAGCTTTGTGATATGGACACCAGTTTTGTCATCTGAATATCTGCTTTCTAGCATATTGTGAGGAGTAAGTGGGTTTATGCCTGTGAATGCTCAGAAAGGTGTCTAAAATGTACTGCAGCACTCTGTGATTTGTGATGGGGTTGTGTCTCAATACACCCATGAGAAGATATTATAAATTGAGAGTACATTTGTTGCATCTAATATACTAATTATTTTAGTTTGGGAACATAGTTCATACCAAAGAACTGACCGTTTACTTAGCTTATGATCTGGTGACTGGCTAGGAGTTGTGTTTTCTCGCCACTGGTCAGTATCACGTGAAAATACCACATTGAAACATTACTTGTCCTGAAAAGTTCAAAACTCAAAACGTGAAGTATGGTTTCTATTGAATAACTTTAGCAACATTGAAAAACTAATGAGTCAGAGGACAAATCATTACAATTCAGGAACCTTCTATATTTATTAAATAACTTATTTTAATAAGTTCAGTTTATTAGTATTTTTATGAATATATTATCACACTCATGATTGAGAATTTATACCTGTACATGCTATATATTGACTCTGATTTTTTCCCATTACCATGCTCTCCTTTTGACCCCCACTCTCCTATATACATAAGCTTTTTTCTGTTTTTCCCTTTTTACTATCAATTTTTTTCTCCCCACCCTGTTTCCCTTTTCCATTTTTCTATTTCACAATACCTCGCATACATCCTGGATAACATTTAGCATTTTCTTAATGATAGCAATTACAATTTTCTCGTAGTACACTTAGGGAACAGTAAAATGTGTTTAAGAAGAACAGGATAGTAGACACAGTGTCATATAGAGATTACTGAAGTGCTGAAGTGTGCTCCAAAGTCACTAGCCACACACTTTCCTAATCATCAGAGCCAACTCCTCCTCCCCAAGGTTTAACGAGGACATTCTTGCCTTGATCAAAAGACTCTAAGCTGTCAAATCTACTCCTCCACATGTTCCCTAATTCTGACTTTATTTTGGCCAGATAAGTTTTGAGACCCAGAGCCTTCATATTACACAGGGGTCTGATTATAAAGTTAGCCACTGAGAAAATAAAGTGTCACAAAGCTCTGTTAACTTATACAGATGATAATCCATGAATAATATTGGTTAAAAATGCTTCTGGAAGTATTTGACTATGTAGATACAACATTTTAGAACCCCTGATTTTCAAAGAACACATTTGTTAAGAACTGTGGTCATAATAACCAACTACAGGAAATGGGCATGGAATATCTCTAGTCCTCTGTTGAGTGACATTTGAACTCAGAGTTATCCCTCTGTAAATAAGAATATGGTGCCATAAAGCTTATGTATAGAGGGGAGTAGGGGAGTGACATTTGAACTCGGAGTTATCCCTCCCTAAGTAAGAATATGGTGTCATTTATTTGAATGTAGAGTAATAAATAGGAAAATGAGTATTCATCAATTTTGAAATACTTTGAAGATACACAATTTACCCTTATGCAGATTCTAATGTCTCTGTGGGTGACATACAGAAGGTACTGCTTTTGTTAGAGAAACATGAATTTACTTTTATCAGAACAAAAATCTTGAAATATTGATGTGTACCTTTCTGAAAGTCTGAAATGTTGCTAAGAGAATGTACTGTTTAATTCTTGTTTCCATAATTTATTTTGTGATAATATAACCAATACAACTTTATTTAAATCTGAAAAACGATTATAGATTTTCCAGGTTTAAGAGACAGGTAATTTATTAAAATCAATTTGAGTTGTAAAAAGGGAAGTAATTATACACAGCAAAACAAATCCAACAATCAGAACATGTAAGGAAAGCAGAGCTGTATGTTGGATGAATAGGATGGAAATTTTAGGCATCTCTTATGATTTTTATGTAGAAGTCTACTTCTCATGCACTCATCAGTGGCCTTTGGAAGGTGAAGGGTTATGGGGCTCATAGCTGACTAGCTTTTGTGCGATGGGGTCTGTTCTTAAAAGGGAGGTCGCTTCAGGATGGCTCTAGTTCCTTTCCTCACTCCTCCTTCATCTCTGTCTGCCTCCTAATCACCATTTCATGAGTAGCTCTTCTCCCCAACCCCTCTCCCGGCCTTCCCAGCATGGAGCTGGCCAACCATGGAATGAAACCTCTAAGAATTATGGGTCAAATCAAACCTTCCCTCCTTTAAATCGTGGGTGCATAGCACTGTTTCTTCACAACAAAGGAAGTGACTACAGTAGCGCCTTCTGCAGTTCTGAGAACTTCTGGATCACAATCTCGGATCTACTTTAGGAAAGTAGACTATGACACTATTATGAGTACATGTCACAATTTCTCATTTTTGCACCTTCCAAGGAGTAGTTTCGTGAATTGTGTGTAGTGGCTGCTAATAAGGATGCCAAGGGTGGTGAGCAAAGATCCAAATGGTTGAATGGAAATTCTTGGCTCCTACAGTAGTTTTAGGTTCCGTGGATCAAGGAAGAGGATAAATGTGGCCTAGTAATAGAGGTTTCACTTGCATTTGCTACAGCTGGTCTATATGACATCAGAACTCTTTTTATTACTTTCCTAGGGCCCAATGTAGAATTCTATAATAAGTGTACATAGTAGCTGGGGTATTATGTACACGAGCTTCCTGAATTAAGATTCCTTCAAAAGATCTCAAAGATTTGTAGGATAATTGATTCCTAGAAGAGCTCCATCTAGTTTAACTTCAGATTGTCCAGAACAGAGATAAAAATTGGGAAGTCATTGTGTAGTGGAATTAATTTAATCAGATAATCATGTCAGCTGAAGCTTCTACTTTAGGTGCCTCTCTTGTGTTGAACCAGCACAGCTCACGGTATGTCATTTAGCTCTCTGGAAGTCACTGCATGTGTATCTTCCCACGTTAAGACTACAGTTGATGGATGGATGTGTTAGGACTAGTTTCATTAGAGAACATTTCTCTTTAAAATCATGTGCACACTCATACACACACAGAGAGACTCAAAATTGATTTGTGATTTCTCCAGGGTACATGTAGAACTTTTCAACTGAAAGTTCCAGGAATTTAAGCTTCATCAACTTCATGAGAAATCTGAGGTTCCATCAGCACTGATTTTCTGCTGATGAGGAACGTTTAGGATCTGTAATGAAACTTTATTTAAAGAAGGATTCCCCACCTCAGTATTCTGCAGAGCATGATAGTTATCCAGAAAGTTCATATAATTTGCTCGAGAGCACCTAGGAAAGAGGACTTATTTTAATATATGCCAGAGGATAGAAGATGGGTCCCAGTGAATTTTCTCTTTGAACACTTTATGTCATTTCAATTCTTGGATTTTGTTTCTTGGGGTGTAGTGAGGAACATTTCTTAAGGAGTTATCCACATGAATACAAATAGAGTCATTATTCATTATAGCTAGGAGTTAAGGAAACAAAGAAATTTTTTTTATCCACTTCTAGCACAAGTGAACCTTAAGTTTGCCTTCTATTTAATCGGCACCCAAAAAATATACAGTGTTGCTCAGTTGCCACAAATATTGATTATAAATATAAAAATAATATCATTAAACTGCATTTCAGTAGGATGAATCTCAGTGAAACCAAAGCTTGGGATTCTTGTCATCGATTCTGATCTCTTTTGGTAACTTGAAAGCCGTAATGAAAATTAGAGAAGATAAATGGATTTCAGCATGGAGTTTAGGGTCTGCCAAGGCTCTAATGCAGGAGTCCCCGACCCCAGGCCGTGGACTTACCTGTTACATGTTAGGATCCTGCCTGCACAATGACCAAAGGCTCACTCGTAGCTACAGCACTTGGAAAAACTCTTCCATGAACCTGGTCATCGGTGACACAAGTTTGCCGAGCACTCCTCGAGGTGCTGGCCATTTGCCTTGGACTTTATGTTGTAGTTGGTTGCACTGCAGAATGTTCTACTTGTGGTTATCCGCTCGCCAAACTTTTCGCTCCTTGGAAATCCATGGGCAATTTTAACTTTACCAACACTTCAAACTCAGCCAGTTATTCTGATGTGTTGTTTCCCACTATTTCTTCTGCCCCTGCGTAGGACAATATTTATGGAGGTGTTATGTATGATTTATTATGATTTTCATCCTTACTTCATCATACGAACTCCATGATGGCAGTATCTGTCTCTTTTATGTCCTAATCTAGCCTATCTTTTCCAAATAGTGCCTGTCATATAGTAGCTACTCAATAATTACAGAAGTAAAATATTTGTTGAATGTAAGAGATTTATGTTTTTCAGAGATCATTACATCTTATTTCTTTTCTATATCACTTTACTGTTTCTTTCCCTGAGTTTGTGTTTCTATTTTGTTCCAGTGATTCAGACTTGATTACTGCCTTAAGTATTACATTTGTATTCACAGGTTTCATCACAGTGGAACAAAACATATTTCCTTTTTGGTATAAATTTGAATTTTTTTCTTTTCCTTACAGTATCTTACACTAACTTTCTGCACAGTCTTTGTTGAAGAAGGTGTATGTGACTTCAGGTATTTATTTGTAGATGTTTTAAATTATAATATGACTAGTACCACATCCAAGGAATTTTCTTTTTGCCCCAAAATGCTCAGGATAAATTTGCTGGCCCTTCCTTTTCAGTCCTGAGGCAGGATGAAATTGTTCCGTCCTTCTGATGTAGAGAGAGCTTCCTCATGAATACACGACAGGTTGGGATTCTCTTGTATGCAGTGTTTTTAGCTTTTAGAAAGCTCACTCTGTAGAATTTGTTTCTGTCTGTTCTGTTTGTCTCCTGCTACATAAAAGGGATTCACTGTAGGCAAGGTCATTGATTTCAGGAAGATGTTTTAGTGGTGACAAAAATGACCTCTAGATTTACATTTTTTTTTCCCTAGAGCCATAGTTTTTCAGTATCATTGTATAAAATGGCTGAAATTCACTTTTTAATGTTTTAGAGGTATTTAATGGAAGTCCAGTACCATGAATAGTTATGTTTATGCATGGACTTCCTGGTTTAAAGGTATGACCTACTATTTATTTTTAATTAAGTATATTGTTAAGCAGACAGTCAAAACATTTTTAATATTTCTATTTTAGAATATGGATATTTTGGTCATAAATTTTAAAAATTGATTTTATTAGTACATTTTAATATACATCATGATCATATTCAACAGTGAGAACTACTAAGTAAAGAAGGAAAAGAAAAAATTGATGGTAAAAAAATGAAACAAAGCAGGGGCTATAGGAAGGGTGGGAGAATGGGAAAAATGAGAAGTCATGCCATAATTTTTGGTGCTTTAAAAGTAATAAATATTTGCCAGTGTGGTGGCTCGCACCTGTAATCCCAGCACTCAGGAGGCAGAGACAGGAGGATTGCTGAGTTCTAGGCTTGCCTGGGCTACATAGTGAGCTCAGAGCCAGCCTGAACTACAAAGCAAGACCCTGTCTCAAAAAAAAAAAAAAAGTAATAAATATTTTCCCTTAAAGGATACATATTTTCCCCCTAAGTATAAATTAATCTTTTCTGGGTGAAATACCCTTTTTTTCTTATTAAATAGCAGTTTTCACATCACTGATAATTAAAACACCAAATAAATATTGTTATACCATATATTAGTTGCTTGTACTTTTATTATCTTTCTTACAAATAGTTTACACTTAATTAATGAACATTATATTAATTATTTGTTCAGAGTTTGTGATACAGATTACTGGTTGTTCAAGAGATCCAGTTTCTGTGTTACACAGTACACAACACTCCCATCGGAGTTGACATATTGTCAGAATATGGGTTTTTGTTATGGCTGCTACCTCTTATGCAGGGTGATTTTATCTGTATAGTCAAGGCAAATATTATGAGAGTCATGTGAAGTAAGGGAAATGTCTCTAGTTGCTTGTATTTAATCTTATTATTGGAACATTGATTTTATATCTGTTTTGTGTACTGACAGTGAGAACTATACACTAGAACAAGAGATTGAAACAATCAAAGTACCATAGTAATCCAACAGCTATACAGTTACAACAATGAATTGGATTTGGTGTTGCACTAAGGTTCTAAATGAGCTCAGAAGGTCTTTCTGAGCTGACACTGGTAAGATAGATAATACAGAGTCAAAAAGTCAGGAGAGTTTATTTAGCTGATGGCTTGCACATTATGTCTATGTTGTATGAGGGGCCAGGAAGGGAACTGGGAGAGGATCTGGAAGTTATCTTCTTCAATCCCTAATTTAAGATTGAAAAAAAAAAACCCTCAGTCTTCAAGATAAGTAGCATTTAATGCAAAATAAAAATTCTAAATTAGTGTAAAAATTGTTGGATAAAACTGAGCAGCTTAGTTTAAGACTGTCATTTCCTTGTCTTGTAGTAATTTACTGTGCATTCAGAACCATCTCTCCAGTAATCCTGAAGTGTCAAATTAATGTGTGTTGACAATAAGTAGAGGAGAGATTGCATAATCGGTGCTTAAAGAAGTTTGTTTATTGAATACACTTACAATGTGTCTTTTTTTAGATGAAAATAAGGGCGACATCTTTCTAAGTGTACATATCTGAATTCTAGAGGATAGACTGTATAACACAGATGAGCCTATGCTACAGATACTACTCCTAAAATGTGTTTATTTAAGGGTTCTACTTGAAGGAGAGGGAATTAATTAAAACTAATTAGAAATTACTAAGAAATAATCCTCGGGAACATGTTTCTAAGGCAATTTACCACATATCTGGCTGTCCTATTATCAAGAATTGAACACCTTTGCAAAGTTATTTTTCCCTATATGGTAGTTGATCTAATTATACAAACCTATAAAGGAAAATGTTATTTATTAGCTGTACATTTCTTTTAAGTTACCTCCTGCAGTGTAAAGGAATCACACTGGCATAAAATTTCTATTATAAGAAACTACTCATTTCTCCGGTGATTTTCTCAATGTTGTACACAAGGTGGATAATATCTGCTTCCATTTTGAGGATTTTCATAAGTTGCAGAAACTTAAAATGCCGCTGATTATCTTCAGTAGGTCTTTAATTAACACTGAGTAGTTAATTATATGAAACAGATTAAAATATATGTAATACACGTCTCAGAAAACTTTTGATATGGATTTATAGGAAAATACTTCCACAGATTTAAAATTTTGAAAGTCTGAAAGTCTGAAGAAATAGGAATATTTCTAAGGAATATTATAAATAGTCTAGAAATATCAATTTTATCTAGTGTGTGTCTTAAATAGGAGGTCTGCTTTAATTAAAAAATGAGGGAATAAAATGCTATTTCCTAGTAAGATAATTGACCCAACATAATTGTAAACTTAAAAAGAAGAGAACAAAATAATTGTCATTCTGTTATTACCTTTCTCTCAGGGTGTTTCATAACATGAGCGATTTTATTGAAAATGTTTCAGCCCGGGAGATGTTGTCTATTCTTTACACTGACCTCCATTTGGACTGTCATCAGCATTCCACAAAGAGTATCTGTATCATCTCACAGTCCATACATCACACAGGGTAGGCTCAAAAGGGCTCGTGGATGCTGGTCAACTTTTTTTCTTGTTAGCACAGGGAATGTGATGAATGAGTTTTATTCAAATAGGGAACAGCTGAGAATGTTGACTATTAGGAAGTGGCTCGTTGGTAACCTCAAGAGCAAATATATATCAGTCTTAGAGAACCCATCATCCTTGCCTTGTTAGCCTGTACAGTTTTATAAATGAGGCCCTGGTCAACCACGAAAATGGCAGTAACCCTGAGGATTTTGTGTGTATCGTTCTTTTCTTTTTCCACTTTTATTGTATACATTTAATTCATTAAAGGTTCTGTTTTGACAAACATACCAAAATGTTTAGTACAGTGAACTGAATTAATGCACCGATCACCTTCCTGTCATATTTTCTGGTAGTAAAATAGCTAAAAATATACTTTCTTTCAAAATATATAAAAGTATAAAATATATAAAAGTATATAATACCACACTATTAACTATAATTTTCAGATTGTGCATTGAATCTCTAGTCACTCATTCTCCATAACTGTATGTTTGTACCTTTCCACCTACTTTCCCCGGTCTCTGCCTCCTCTCCTGCTCTCGGTAACACTGTTCTACTCTTGTTCTATGATTAGTTTACTTATGGGGCTGCACGTGTTCATGAGATCATGTGTACTGTTTTATCCTTTCTGTGTGTGGGCTCTTGGATTTAGTATACTTTGGCTTTATCTGCACTGTCTTTCCTTACTGAGGGAATATAATACTACTCTATTGCATCCAATGATAATGCACATACATAAACTTTTCATGCCTACATTGTAAGCTGTATTCAGTAATAATGACTTGTAATGGTAATTTGGCTTTTTAACAGCTCTTCCATGCTGCTAATTAGCCTTTAAAGATCAATTTGATAACAAAACCTGTCCTATAAGGAATAATAGAAGATTCTCGGTCTGTTGCAAATTAGGAAATATAAAATTTTTGTTCAATCATCATACTCATACGCTGAATCTCATTTGAATGTATGTGAGTCTTTCATTGCTGTAATTTGACTCGATCTAGCCTCTTCATCCCCATTCTTCAAGAGCTTATCAACTTGACATATAATTATTACCCTAATCTAACTGGTAAGTGCAAAATCTTTGCACAGTGCTTTGAATTTAATGAACAGTTGGAAATATTATGTGAGTCCCATTAAAAGTCATATGTTAATCACATTGCAAAATGTTAAATTTTTTCAAAAAGATGTAAGTACATACATCTTGACTCCACATTCCAACTTTTTCTCTTCGTATTGTTAACGTTTTCCTCTATGGTGATATATTCAAGATTTGAACAACTGATTTATGGACACAATTTCAATGGAACATCCCCAAATTAGCAGTTCATAGCAGTCTATCATCCTGTCATCCATTCCATGCAAAGCATTTTTCCAAAGTACACAGAAAAACAAAAGCAAGACTGCAAGAAAGGTTGGAATGCTTCCCGGTTTTGCCAGATTTCTACCTATTCACTACGTAAAATTGATTTCACTGATTTAAGGTGTCAGTCTCTTTTCTGGTAAATGGTTACAGTTTTGTTTGATTGATCTAATGCATAGAAAGCTTGAAGACAGTATTGGGCATTAGAGCTGAGCCTTCCACACCCACTGCCACTGACTGTTAGACTGAAACCTGCTGTGTAAGTTTTTACACTTACCCGTGAACGAGCAGCTGCCCTAGTCCATACCCTGGAAAAGTTCGATAGTGGCTAAAATGTTACCACCCTTGCTAAAGTACAATCGACATACTTCAAAGTCATACATTTTAGTGTGCAATTCGGAGTCTTGACAAGATCACACATTTTGTATAAAAAAATCACCTCAATTAAGATACATGAGATGGTATTTTTTTTCCCAGAAATGATCTCTGTCCCATTGTAGTCAGTGTTTTCCCATGCAGTTGCAGCCTGGGAAATCACTCTTCTTTCCACATAATTTTGATTTTTCTAGGAGGCTAAATTCATATAAGTGTACAGAATGTAACCTTTTAAAAGGTTAGAGTGAAGTATGACTGAAGTAGGAAGAGGTGTACATATTCATATATTTGACAAGAGATAAATATACCATCATGAAGCATCACCATCACATGCACCATAAACCTACTTATCACTACCTACAATATTCTTCTAGTATTATATTATTTTTATTCATTTATTTGTCTATTTTTTCCAGTACCAGGAATTGAACTTGGGCCTTTATGCTTGCACTGCAAGCACAGAACCACTTGAATTAAATCCTCAGCCCATGTTCTATTATGTTTTATAAAAAAAACCTTTCACAAAGATTTACCCTGTAAATCAGATATTAAGTACATGATATCTGTACATGATGTCGTGCTATATAATAGACCTACACCTCTATGACCTAATCCATTTGACTATTTTGGTTAATAACTCACTATTTTTCCAGCCTAAGAATTTGGCAAGCACCATTTCACTTTCTGGTTATATTACTTTGACTATGATTCTCCATATAAGCAGTGCATATTATTTGGTCTTCAATGTGTAACCTATTTCTATTAGAATAATGATATCCAGATTCAACTGTTGTCTCAAATGGCAGAATTTCCTTCTTTTTTAAGGTGAACAATACACAATTGTGCATATATTCTGCGTTTTCTTTTGAAAATCATGTTGTAATGAATTTGGGAGGACAGTTATCTCTTTCATCATCTGATTTAATTTCCTTGGCATGTGCACTACAAAGTGGGAATGTTATGTCTTAGTCAGATTTGTGCTGTTATCAGTATGAAGTCTGGTATGTTCATTCCAGAGCTGTGTTTATATACAGTTCTGTCAATTAAACTACTTCAAGTAAATTAAAGTAGTAAAGCAGTTTCAGTTACTTTACATTTCGATGGTCTCTATTCTTTCATTATTTTAGAAGTAACAGTTTAAAACTGTATTTCTATAAATTGTATTATAGAAAACATTTAGGTAGAATCTAACCAATAAGGGCAATGACTTATAAAACTACTAATTACACAAAAAGAAATATTTGACCTATGGTTTATTATACCATTACTTTAATATATCTCTCTAAATCCTGAATCACTGAATTAATTTCTCATTTTTTATACAAAATTTAGTCACAGTAATGAGATAATGAATAGTTTGCACAACACCAATGTTAAACAATAAACTAAATATTTTAGGAAAATTCTGATAATTTGATGGGCAAGATACAACAAGAGTGTGGTAAAAGATAAGATGTAGTCAAATGGCATTCTTTCAACTTTATAACACTATGTTGAATTCTGATTTTTTTCACATGAACACATACCACCTTTTTATAACTTTCTTCAGTCATAGTTTTGATAAAGTAGTGTTTAGGATCTTCTTAAATTTGCTTGTTAATAAAGTTCATTGCTTAGTCCTGCTCTTATTCCCTCCTTTACATTATAGTTCCCAAGAGGCATTATGTCCTGTGTTTTGATTATTATTTTTATTAGTACATGTCTATAGTACACGTCTCAGACCTGTCTCTAAGGACGGGACACCTTGCGTGGAGTTGGTACATTACAGAGTACGTCTCGCTTCCTTTTCTCATTCCCCTCCCTTACCCTACTCCAACCTTCCTCTCTACCCTGTTTCTTTTTAGGAATCTCACTTTTATTTTGATCTTTATTTATAATTTGGGGTTTTCATACAAGAGAACTGTCTGATATTTAAATTTGTGTACCCTTTTTATTTCACTTAACTTATGGTTAAAGTCTTATTTTCAGTCAAGAGCATTTATGTATTGAATTTACAGATGTCAAATTGTATTATTGTATGCTGTGTATGGCAAACTTCCAAAATAATGAAAGTATTTAAATATTGTATCGCTGGTAAATCTGGTTATTATATCCAACAAATACTGAAGAGAAAAACAATCTATATCTCTATAATATATATATGTATATATAATTATATATCTTATATATCTATATTATATATAAATATATTCTATTATATATGGGCTGGGTATTTGATTATGGAAGACAGTGGTGGCCAGAAAATTAAAACAGGCATGTGAGGAAAGGTAATGTAAAACTAAGATAGAGATCACCATCAGAATATCTTAAGGGCTAACATCTATGTTACAAAAAATAAAAGATGAATGATATTGGCAAAGAGATGATGAAGCAGGAGGATTGCCACAATTTTAAGGCCAGCCATTGCTACAGAGTGAGTTCAAATATACCTTGAACTACATGGGGAAATCTTGTGAAAAATAGATGAATGGAATGGAATAAGAAGGGAGGAAGAAAGGGAGAAAGGGAGGGAGGGAGTCCAAGAGGAAAGAAGGAAAGAAAGAAAGAAAAGGAAGGAAGGAGAGAAAAAATCTGATATAGTGATAAGGGAAGACCACAATGGAAGCAAAGCTATAAAGTATGTCCAAAAATGACTAATTTGTATGCACAGTAGGTTTGACTACTCACCATACATGGATACAAACAAAGTCAAGTTAGTAAGTGCTAAGGCAAATTTCAATACAATTAGTATACAGAAGACTTAGGTGCATGACTTGGTACAACTCCATTCACATCAGTAAAGACAACCTGTTTTTCTAGAATGAAGGTCAATTATAATTTCTTTCCCAAATATGGTTTATGTGATTTTATTGTTTCTTAAGGAAATGACTAGCACACTTCTCAGTATAAAGGTTAGAAAGCATCATGAATCATATGATAATAATCCTGGCCAATGATATTCCGGGCAGAACACTGAGACGTTTATAGGTGTAATGATGCTATTAGCTTCGGTAACAGAGCTATGCATGTCATCAGTTAGTAGTTCAAAATAGAGAAACTGTATCTGAGGCCTTTCCCTGGCTTTTATTTGGGCATTTTTGCCAAATGATGACTTATCTAATTAGTGATACAAATACAAAAGGTTTTATATAGCCATATTTCATTAGAATTCAAAGCAGTTTTTCTGTAACAATAATTTTTTTAAAGCCATAACAAGCCAAATATCTGTTTAACAAATAAAACTTTGTCCTACTATTTTATGAGAAACTGCAAATCTTTCATCTTTATTTTTTAATGTTAATTTTCTTAGTACAAGTTCGTGGTACATAATTATTATATCCCACATGAGGATTGGGTACACTGTGCATTGCACATCTTAATTTTCTCCATTGCCCTCCCTTCCTCTCCTTTTGGCCTCCCTTTATTTCTTGATCTCTTTCTCTTTTGCAAAAGATCTATCATCCTACTTCTTTTTACCTGTCTCATCCCTTAAATGTCACAAGAATGAGGGAAGAATTACTGTGTCCATTTTTCAGCAAATCTGATAGTATCTGTAGATAAAATCAGCTCTTGTCTTCCATGGAATTTAACTCCTAAATGTCCCACACACTGAATTCTGAAGCACTAAATTACTGCATCTAGTAGAAAAAAACAAGGTTAGATTACTGTCAGTTTGATCATGTCCTTATAAAACAAGGCAATCTCATCAACAGTGACGATTTGCTTTCTACCTGTTCCTTCTGCATAAAACAGTATGAAGCATTTTAGAAACATTCTTTGGTTTCCAGTCTGCATAGCCTGTCCTGATTCCTAAACCTGTAAGTTAAACAATTTCCCCATTGTATGGACTGGAAGCCAGTCATCAGTTACCAAGGCTTTAGCAATTTCCTGACCCTTCTTAACAGGATCACATATAACACGTTGGCTTCAAACTGTATAGCACTATTGTCATTACATTTTCAGATGTTTTATTTAATGAACCCAGAATATTAGTAGCTTTTTCTCTAACTTTTCCTTGGTTTTTAATGCACAGTAGATGTTACTTATTCAAGGAGATGGTCCCAGTACACATTAACTAGTTTATTACACCATTTTCTGTATCTACATTTTGTAGATTTGTGCACAAAGAGCACAGTCATAGTAATCTCTGGGTGAAGTTACTAGCACAGGTATTTGGTCCAGATCCACACTTCAGTGTACATAACAATCCAGTAGCAATTCATCACTGTCTATCTCTGTGTTAAATAACAAAAGCACCAAAGAGCACAAAAGTCACACTAAATAGACTGTAATGTGGGTATCTGTGTGTAGGATGAGGCCTCAAACAGATGCTTTGGTCAGCCTCAGTTGGGAAGATGAATATGGGTAATTCAAAGTGTTTGTGGTTCTGAATGTGGCTGTACATAACTGATAATGTGAGAATTACCTTCTGGCTGAGAAATTTAAGTGACTGTGTAAACTTATAGGCATGGATCCCCCAAATACGACATGTTCACCCTGTAGAGGTGAATCAGTGTTAAACTACCTTTAGGATACATGATTCTCCATATTTTGATTGCTTTCACAGGAAAAAAATTATGGTTAATAATGAATATTCACATTCATGTTAAAGTTGCTGCTGTATTAAACATTTTTTTCCATACTTGGGATCTAACCCAGGATGTTGGTACCCAAGTATATTTTCATATTTTTTATTTTGACACAAAGTATTGGTTGTGTTGCTGAATTATTCACATGGGTCTTGAATTGGTGATCCACCTTTTCGCCTTCCCAGAGTGCTGGGATTACAGGTGCTCACCAACACTGTTAAACATTTTAAATTGCTTTTATAACTTAATCTTTATGGCAGATGTATTGGGAGAGGCTGCTACACTGAGAGTTTATGGCCAGAGAAATATGAATATTTATGTACGTTTTCACATACTGTTGAGTGGACTAAGTGTTGGAGCTAGTATTTTAACCCAGGGTATGATTCTATTTTTAAATATATCCAACAGTCACCTCACTGTGACAGGACGTCCCCAAAACATAATGGCTATCAGGATGGTTTAAAGGTAAAGGCTACATCAAAAAGCAAAGGTAATGTTTTGTCCCATGACAAAATGCAGAGGGAGTTGGACCTCCAGTGTGGGAGCAGATAACCATTTAGCAGCCTAATAAATAGAAAATATTGTACAAAACCTGAAGAGAGCTTAGGAGTTAGTGTCAGAGAGATAGCCTTGGCCTCAGAGCTTGTGAGACTGAGAAAGAAATGGAGCCTGGAAGTTTGCAGTGATGTGTGCATGCATAAGTCACAGCTCAAACCGTGCAGTAGCAGCTTGCTAATTGCATGTCCCTTGAATCTGATGAACGCACTTTGCTATTCAGACTCCTATGCATTATAAACCATTATAAACGGTTATGACCCACACTGTATTACTTGAAGTATACTAGGGGAGCAACTAGACTCAGTTTTTCATTGCCCCTAGCATTTAGCTTAATTCTGCTGCCATCGAAATTGCCATTAGAACATAACTTGGCATCACTAGCAGCAGACAGCTCTTGGTATTAGGGTATGATATTGCTCTTCTAGACTTGATAAGAAACGTGTTCTTAGAAAACAGAACAAAAAATACTCATGCTGAAAGCACTATACTTTAATGACAGTTGTAGTTGTGCTGAAAAGAGTTCAAAAATGTATACTTTATTTTTTTACTCTGAGATTATTTTACATATTTATTTGCTTATTTCATATACCGATCAGTTACACATGGTTATATTGGTTATGTGATGATTTTTAATATAATGTGAAGATCTTCATTCCAGGCTACTCATTGAAAATATGGTCAGGAATAATTGTGAGTTCTTTAAACATGAATCATAAGAGCAAAAGCTCTGGACACTTTGTTTCCTAAAGGTCTATTTTGTAGATGATACTGCCCTTGTATAATCAATGACTCATTTCCCATTACCTTCTGAAATATTTTCTTCAGTAGATTCAGCCTTTATATTAAATATATAACACTGAGAATAAAATAGTTTAATCATTTTTACATTTTCTAATAATATACTGTAAGTCAGCAAACCATTCTTTAATAAATGCCAACCCATTTCTGATGTTCCACTCATTATAAATTCTACTATGGACTTTCTATATATGGATAAAATATATATCCTATATTTTATAAAAATGTTCAACCAAATAAAATCTAGAGATTTTACAGGAGTCATCAATTTCCTCTATCTTTGCAACAGTTAAAAATTTCTTGTTAACATAAATATCACACCTAATTATTCACTGCAATCTTGATAGCTTTTTTATAAATGTGGTTGAGTGTGTTTTTCCTCTTTGAAGTTTATTGCATATTTATAGTCTGGTTCTAAGTTTATCTTTAGGTCCATATTTCCCTTCAAATTTGTGCTTTTTGTTTTTTCTATTACTGTGTAACTAGGCTATACATATTCTGAAAATTATTTTTGTCACTTGTATGTTACAGATTAGAGATGGTCGGGAACTCACCTTCCCAAGGCACGTGTAGTATAGACTTTTGCCCAAAGCCTGGGGTCACCTTTGTTATTTTGACCAATAAGGTATGAGCAACTTAGTAAGAACATGAATGTCCCTGAGACTGTCAGTGTCAATTTGGCCTTTTGGTCTTCTGCTCCATTCAAAGTTCGCCAGATGTCACCAGAACACGAAGTTTCCTTCATGCATAAAGGAACTCGGTCACTCTGTTGTTTCATTTCCCACAGAATTCAATTCCAGGTCTTCAGCTAGTAGCAATCTTGGGTTGCCCTATATTCCTAAAGAAAAGCAAGATTATCAATATTTCTTTGCCTCTTTGTATACTCTCTCTGTAATATTTTCAACTCATTTAGTGGTACTTTCATCCATAACTGAAAGGTTTTTCAAGTAATTGTTAATAATGAGTGTAAAACTGTTGAGGAGACAAACCTCCTCACACAGTAAGGTACATGAGGTGAATTTCATACTCGAAGACAGTCCTTAGGATTCTTCCAAAGGAGAAAGAATCTGGCCCAGGCAACTCCTCCTTAACTGAGGTGCTGTGTTCTGTGGAAGACACAAATGAGCACTGGAACTGTTTCAGGCAGTTCCTCTGTCTCAACCTAGCTTATTCTCTGAATGTTTTGTGTGTGGTCTCAAGATGAGAATTTCTTAGCTTGTACTTTTACAGTGTATTAAAATATTCATTTTATCATCTTAATAAAACAGATCAATAATTCACAAAATCCACTACAATGTATTATCTGAAGATAGCTGTTTGGATCTTGAATTAAATAGTTTTATCAAAGCATAAAATGTTTTGATATGTAACTTTGTTACTGAATTTATGTTGCTTAGGATGAAGATTTAAAGATTTTTATTGCTTTTGAGTAATTTGAAAATTTTGTGTTCCGTGAATTATTAGCAGAAGGCTTTCTAATGATTAGGAATATTAGAAAATATTTTTCTCTATGTGCATTTTCATTTTGGGGGAGAATCTCCATAACTTTTGGTGAGATTTAGAAATAAATTCTTAATACAATAAAATTTAGAGAAATATATGTGTTAATGCACTAATACAATTACTGCAGTAATAAAATATATTATTTACTTAAAAATTACCTTGATAATGAAGCATTGGGATCTCCCTGAATCTGGAAATACCTATTTTTGGGTAAAATAATGAGATTTTTCTCTAACATATTTGCTAAAAGAATAATTCAGTTAAAATATTTTTAACAAATACATAATTCTTGAAATTAAGCATTTTACACACATCTATACACACAGTGAGTGGCCTTTGATTCATGATAAAGAATGTTTATTTTACAAAACACAATAATATATATGAAATAGTCAGTCTCTGGAACATTTTATTCTTTTACAGGGCTTCCCTCACCTCAGGGCTTTTTCAGAGGTCTGGAAGACTAATACTATGGAGCCTAAAATAAATGGTTTGCTGTCTGTATTTCAGCTCCCTAATTTTACAGACCCCACGGCTGTCAGGCTGTCAGTACTGCTGGAATGCAGAAATCACTATCATTGGGGGGGGGCTCTATTGTTTTTTAGTTCTTTATATGTTATAGGTGTTAATTTTTCTCAGATAAATTACCAGCCACATTTTCCCTACTATATGTATTGTCTTTTCATTTCATTGGTTGTTTCCTTTAGAGTATTCATAGCCTTTTAATTTGATATAATCACATTTGATGACTCTTGGGATTATTCCTGGTGCAGTTTGGGGTTCAGTTCAGAAGGTCTTGATGTGTTCCTGTCTCTCCAAAAATTTTACCTATTTAACCTACCACTAGATTCACTATTTTTCTTTTTACCCACTTAGATTTTAGGGAGAAAGATATGGGTTGAAACTCATTCTGTAAGTGGATAGCCAGTTTTCTCAGTCACATTTGTGAAAGAGGCCCTGCTCTGAGGTTTGTTCTAGGCTATTTATCAAAGATCAGATAGTTCTAAAGTGTGTGGGGCCTTGTTTTCCATTATATTCCATTGGTCTTCATCTCTATTTCTCTGCCAGTATCATGCTAGTTTTATACTTTAGCTTTGAAAACTTGAAATCTAGGATTAAAATGTTTGTCTTTTTACTTTTTGCTCATGATTTGTTGATTCTTGATCTCTTTTGATTCCAAATAGTATTTTTTCCAGTTCTGCTAGGGATGTTGTTCAAATGTTATGAAAAGTTCATTAATTTTACTAATCATTTTTGGTAGTAAGACCATTCTGATATTATTAGTTCTGCCTATTTTGGAACAGAGATGTTTTATTTTCTAATATCCTCTTTAGTCAGTTGGTTAGAGTCCTATCATTTTCATTAAAGAGACCTTTCACCTAAGGATAATAAGTTAGGTTAATTCTTAGGCATTCAATTCCTTGAAGCTGTCCCAATAGTGTTGTTCTTACAATTTATTTATGGGTTGTATCTTTAATGTTGTACAGGAACACTACTGATTTTATATCCTGCCACTATGCTGAATTCATTTATTAGTCTGAGTCTTCAAAATGAGTCTTTTTTCTTTTTTTTGAGAGAGGTTCTTGCTTTGTAGTTCAGACTAGCACTGAACTCACTATGTAGCCCAGGCAAACCTCAAACTCACAGCAATCCTCCTGCCTCTACTTCCCAAGGACTGGGATTATAGGTGTGAGCCACCATCCCCGCCTGGGAGGAGTTTTTGTGTCTCTATGTGAAACATCAGGTCATCTACCAATGAAGACCATCTGTTTTATCCTAGGCTGTTTAATTATTCCTCTTGCTTTATTTCTCTGCTAAATTTTGAGTATAAGTGGACAGGAGCATGGAGATGAGGCCCCTTTGTCTGGTGCCTGGTGTAAGAGGGTTGCTTTCATTTTTATTCAGTAGGCTGTTGCATGTCTGTTGAACTTGTAAAATTACTGAATTTGGCAGGAAGTAGAGATTGACTGAGGTGAGGAATATTATCTTTGTGTGAAAAGACAAACAGTGATTGCTATGTTAAAACTTACAATACCTCAGTTCTTAAATCTGAAGCTGATATGTTCCACCCTAAAATATCAATAAATTGTCAAAGCAATTAATCTTTTCTTGAATCAGAGAGAGGATTTAAAAGAACCTAGATGAGCAGAAGAAAAGTCAGTAATATAAGGGTCTAGGCCTCATTTCTGTGATTAAAATAATGGAGATTAGAACTTATCCATTTTAGTTTACAGATCAAATCTTATTTCTTTAAAATAAATCAATGTTTGACAGTCAAAATATAGTGTTCTGGATAACTGAAATTAAGAATAACACAAAGATACACTCCAATTCTCATCAGCCAATTTTCATTCTAAATAAAACAAAAGTATATTTGGTACATATGTAAAAGAATAAGTTAAAAATTTCTATTGGAGTGTGACTACCTGTTTCATGGAATGCATATGACCATTTCAAAGTATCTATAGAAGACAGAGGAAATATTCCAAGATATAACAAGTTTTGATCCCAAATATTTCTTATAACCTCATTCAAGTTTCAAATATTTCACTTCCATGATATTCTATTTCCTGTACTTTTATCTTTTACAAATTGAATTTTTATTGGTACATTTTATATACAGCTCACAATCACACTCAACATTGGGGAATTTGTACCAGTATAGGACACGAGTTGATTCTCATTTTACCCATATTCCTACCCACTCTGCAACCCCCACCCCCTATATACATGTTCTTTTTCTTTCTACATATTTATTCTTTCCCTCATTACTTTCCCCTACCACATTCCCTTTGAATATTTCCTATTTCACAAAATCTATAATACATACAACTCATTTACATCTACAGGTTCTCATACTATAGAAAAGAAATGGTATTTATATATCTGTGATCTATTTCACTTATTAATGTGTCTCAGGGTGTGTCTATTTGCACATAAATGAAAGAAACATCATTCTTTATGGCAGAGTAATACTCCATTTTATTAAAAAAATACACATCATTATCCAGTCTCCAGTCAATGGGCATCTGGGTTGTTTCCAAGACTGAGCTATCACAAACTGAGGTGCTATGAACACGGGTGCACATATGTCTTTATGAAATGATTCTTTTAATTCCTTCAAGTATATTCCTATCAGGGTCAGATGGGACCTCTAGTCCTAGTTTTCTGAGGAATCTCCACAATGGCTTCACAAGCCTACAAATCCCACCAACAGTGGAAAAGGGTTCCTTTCTCCCCACAGCCTCACCAGCATTGCTGGTTGATTTTGCAATAGCAGCCATTCTTTGTGGAGTTAGATGAAATCTCAGTAGGCAGAGACTTCATGAACAAAACCTCTATAGCATGAGAACTATCAGAAACAATCAACAAATGGGATCTCATCCTACTAAAAAGCTCCTGCACAGCAAAAAGATAATCAACAACATGGGGAAAAATCTTTGCTAGCTGTTTCTCAAACAAAGGGCTACTATCTAGAATATATAAAGAACTTAAATCAGTCCCCCCAAGTTTAAAGACCCAGTTCAAAAATGGGCATCTAAAATGAACAGGCACTTCTCAGAGGCAGAAGTAAAAGCAGCAAGAAGCATTTGAAGAAATGTTCAACATCACTGGTCATTTGAGAGATGCAGATGAAAACAACACTGAGATTTCATCTATTTCCTGTATTTTAAAGAAAGCAGAGGTGAGAATCACTTGTGTTGCCTTTTTGAAACAGTCTCCAGAGTGCTATACAGATGTGGAGAGAGTCCTCATTTTACCAGGTATTATACAATACCTTGTTTAAGGTAACTAGTCAAATAATGACAAATACTTTTATTTATTGACAAGATCATATTATGTGTGTGTGGTGTGGGTGTGAATGTAATTTATTTGAGGAATCTGGAATCATTACAAAGCTGATGTGTTTTATAATCTTACTCTGTTACTCATTCTGGGTTACAGTTCTTTAGCAAAGCCAATGAAAATCTCTTTTTTCTTATATGACTAGTTAATAATATCCCTAATATATTAAAATATCAACTATTGATTGTCATCTAGTCATTGCACTATTATGTACAAATGACTTCATTAAATATTTACCTTGAGGCTACAGATAGATGCATTTATTCCTTTTAGACAGAGCAGGCAAAGTGCTTTTTTAAAGCATCAATCAAATTACAGAGCTAATAAATGATAGAGCCATGTTAGAATAAAATTTTATTTCTATAATCATGTTTTTAAACATTAAGTTTATACTTTTCATCACACAGTTGGAAGGATCAAATAAAACAAAATTCTTTGTAAACTTCAAAGGCAATATTGTAAAAGCATCAATTGCTTTTTTATTTTTATTTATTTATTTATTTATTTTTTGGGTAGCAGGAATTGAACTCACAAGTTTGCATTTGCGAGGTAGGTGCTGAAAACACTAAGCTAAATTCCTGGTTCCTTCTATGCTATACCTTGATTCTTATTTTTCCCATTCCCCTACCCTGTCTACACTCCCACACCCCTTTCTACATATGTTTCCATTCTTTCCTTTTTAATGTTAATGTTTTCCTTCTCTTCTTTATATTCCCTAACCCCCTTTCCCTCTTCCTTTTGTGGATTTTCTTCCTATTTTACAATACCTATCATACATTCTGGACCTCATTTACACCTTCAGTTTCTCACACTAGAGAAATGATAATGGTATTTACACATGTGTGTCCTATTTATCTCACTTATGAGTATACCCAAAAGGTCATTCATTTAGCTATATCATTAATTTATCATTCTTTATGGCTAATACTCCACTATATATATACATGTATAATTATATATAATGATATATATGAATAATTATATACATATATATATGAATGAGTAATTCAGTCTTTGGTTGATGGGCATTTGGACTGCTGAGATGAACTTGTATGTACATATGTCTTTGTGATGTGGATTTTTTAATTCTTTCATGTATATACCTCACAGGGAAGCAGCAGGGTCAAATAGCACCTCTAATCCTAGCTTTTTGAGGAATCTCCACACTGATTTCCAGAGTGGTTGCAACAGTCTAAATTCTCACCAAAATACCCCTTTCTCCCCACCTCCCCACCAGCATGTGTTGTTGATTTCCTGACAGCAGCCATTCTTTCTGGTGTGAGACAGAATATCAGTGTTGTTTTCCTTTGCATCTCTTGAATGACCAGTGATGTTATATGTATTTTTCTTATGTACTCCAATGAGATAGAAAACAGAAGAAATGAACAAATTCCTAGACACATATGAACTACCAAAGTTGAACAAAGAAGTTATAAAAATGCAAACCACCCAAATATCTATCAGTGAAATTGAAAATGTAATTAAAATCCTACCAGCAAAGCAAAGATCTGGTCTTGATGGCTGTACTGATGAATTCTGCAAAAAAATTAGGGAAGAGCTAATGCTACTATTTCATAAACTCTAGTGAAATTGGAAGTGTTGCAGTATTCCCAAATTAACTTCTCAAAGCAACTATTATCTTGGCCATAAAAGCAGAGAAAGACCCAAGCAAGAAAAAAGAATTGCAGGCCAATCTCCCTAAAGGATACAGAGGCAAAAATCCTCAATATGATACTGACAAACAGAAAATAGAAGCTCACCAAGAAGATCATACACCCTGACCAAGTTGGATTTCTCCCAGAGGTACAAGGATGGTTCAATACATGCAAATTGGTAAATATAATACACTACAGTAACAGAGTCAAGGACAAAAACCACGTGATCCTCTCAATAGATACAGAAAAATCATTCAATAAATTCCAACACCCATTCATGATTAAAAGCCTCCATAAAATTGGAATAGAATGTCTTTATCTCAAACTGATAAAAGCTATTTGTGAAAAACCATCATCAAACTAAATGGTAAAAAATGAAACATGCTACAATCAGGGACAAAACAAGGTTGTACACTATCACCACTCCTGTTCAATCACTTTTAGATATATGACTCTACTCACTTGCTATAAAATTTGGTTAATTTTTTATCTGTTCCACTTGTCTCTGATCTCCATGATTCTTCAATGTACCAAGTCTTTATTTAGACCAGAGTTTGTCTGAATTTCAGTACACACATTTTTCCTTTGCTCTCCTCAAGATTTTAATTTAACTTTCCACAGTTTCATTATGGAGTATATCAATGTGGAACTCTATGGATTATTTTGATTGATGTTTAGTACAATACATCATTATATCTCATTTCTCTATATCAACTCTGGTAAGTTTTTTGTGTCATGATTTCTTCCACTTCTACACTTTTTAGTATTCCATTGTATTTCTTTGTGCCTTTTGAGATTCTAATTACACTTAATTTTACCACATGGTAACTAACAATTCTCTTAGAGACTTCAAAAGTTTTTCTCTTTATTTTTTTTTATTTTTTAGATGACTCTTAATTATACATATCAAGTGGGAACTTATATGTGTAGAGTGTACACTGGAAATTAGCATTTTATCCTTCAAATCTTATATCAACAGATTGTTGTAAACCATAAACACATTCCCTTAGAACATACATTTAAAATTACTCTTCCATGGTAAATCTATTTTACTCCCATTATCCAAACATTCACCCTTTTCTCCATACTTCTTCCCATCCTGGCATCTAATGCCCACTATTTTAATCTCTATCACTGTGTAAGTGTGACAGGATAGCTTGTTACTACAAGTGCCCCACAAGTTAAATGTTCTCAGGTTCTGGATTGCTAGTCTCTCCATCTGCAGTTAAGATTCCAAGTTCTCATCTCAACCAAGAATTGAACAAAATAGGGAAAACATGGGGGCAAAATTTCTTCAAGAAATAAAAAATGAAGCATGAGGGGGGAAACTGGCTCTTCCGAGTGAGGCTGGGCTGAGTAGAAGTTGGGAGAGCAAGCTTTCTATGACTCGGCTCTCCTTTTCCATTATCCTAATCTCTCCTACAAGTGGTCTGCCACTAAGTTATATTCCCAGCCTGTCACAATTCAGTATTTCTTCTTTCATTTATGGACACCTTGATGAAGTCAACATATTTGCTAATGCAAATAAGGCTAAAATACAACTGTAAGTACAGGTACCCTTTCCTCTAATAATTTTATTTCCTTTAACTACTTTTCAAGTACTAGAACTTCTGAATCACTTTATATTTCAAGTTTTTTGCGGAACCTCCTTACCATACATTTTTAATATGGCTGTACTAAAAAACATTGCTACCAACAGTATACAGGAATTCTTACCTGCTTCCTAGTGAGAATTTATATTTCCTACTATAGCTTTTATTACAGTAATTCTTACTACAGTGAGGTGATACTGTGGCTTTTGTCTAGGTGTTCCCCCCAAAGCCTCACAGAGTCCTACGTGGGGCTTTTTCAGAGGTGGCTGGATCTAAAGTATATCATGCTAGGATTAAGGGTGTGTGATTAGTAATTTAGTCCACTTTGGCTTGGCATAGTTCTGAGGGTGGATCATGGAAAGCCCACCCCCCCCCCCGAGTGGAAGAGGTACCCACGCTCAGCACACTTAGCCTAGAAGTAATATCAGGGACAAGAAAAGTTACTGTTTGTCGCTGGCTGCTTTGCTGTCTCCCACCAGCCCTGCCACACCATGAACTATGTTCCTCTGACACAACCATCACAGTTGAAAACCTCTACAAACTGCTAGTCAAAAGAAGGCTTTCCTCTTTTGACTTCAGATGTCAGGCATTTTGTCTTAGCAATGTATAAAGTAAACAAGGTAAGTGAGTTCTCATTTTTGTTGATTTGATGATTAGTATGGCCATCATGATTCTAAATTTTATTCATCATTTGTATTTAGAGAATTGTTTTTCAGATGATTTGCCCATAATTTCATTGTGTACTTGTTATTGAATTTTTAAAATATATTCTGAATATTCATCCTTTTCCATGGGCAGTTTGTAAATAATTTTCCCATCATACAGATTGTGTATTATGCTTTTATTTTCTGTTTTTCATGAGATTTACACTTCTATGTAATTGCATTTATCAATTTTTTTGCTTCTGTCTCTTGTGCCTTTGGTGTCTCACCCTAAAAATCTTTGCAAGATCCTGCTAATTATTTTTCCTTTTATCTTTCATTATACATTTCCTAATGAGAAAATCTCCATGAACACTTGTTCTGTCCTTTATCATTAGCCCGGTATCTTTTCTCTTTTTAAAATTTCAATTAATGTTTTTCATTTCTATACTTACCACATGGTTTATTTGTATCTTTCTACTCCCAAAAAAGACTAATGTTGGAATCTGTCACTATACATCTCTAGTAAGTTAATTAGTTATTAAAGTAATCTTTTTTCAAAGTTACTGAGCCCTAATAGTAAGATCTCATTTTATGATGGAGGGCCATTGACTTTAACATGGCCATTATATTTACTAACATATTTACATTATTTCAGGAATAACACAAATATATCAAGGCATGCTTAATGGGTCAGGGGTATTGTTATGCCCATTCTCTGAATCGCTGTTTTCCTATTTTCTTCAAAAGCTTAATCATCTAAGATTTTTCTTTTTCTTTTTTGTTCCATAGATGAGAAAGCTTACTTCCTGTTTTACTTTCATTCAATTGTTCCATGAACATACCATAAAAATGTGCCTTACTCTAAGAAATCAAATAAGGAATCACACTGTGAAGCCCTGTCCTCCCTTTTTCCAGTGTGTACAGATAACCAACCTTCATTTATGTACTGTTTTTGAGTAATTGCTCTTCACCATGTCCAGTATTTGATATTCTTACATGAGAGAAGAAATCAGCAGTCATAATTTATTAATATAGGTATATGCTGATTTCCCCATTTTCATTCCTTATAGCATGGATTTGAGCCTTTTCCTTCCTTTGTTTGATAAGGTTGGCTAAGGGTCTGTCGATCAAACTCACATTGGAAAGACAGATGTACACCCTTGATCATAGCAGCTCAGTTCGTGATAGCTCAATCTTGGAAACAACCCAAATGTCCATCAACTGGAGAGTGGATAAAGAAGATGTGGTTTTTTTACAAAATGGA
>PVIC010012548.1:0-39481 GCA_004025085.1 Thryonomys swinderianus
ACCCCAGGAGGTTGGAGCCCTCTTTAGAATATCTGATGGCTCCTTGTTTGGAATTTTAATGAGCTATTTATCTTATATGGGTGGGGTAGCTTTTCTCCCTGGCAGCAGTAACCTCCAAGTTGGTTTTTTTGGTTTTCTTTTAAGGGCCAGTCCTATCTATCTGCCTACATATGTCTAGCTAGCTTTTCTGCCTATAATACAAGGATGAGCGCTTCCTGGAGGAGGCCACATGCGGCCTCCACGAGTCTGACGCGCTTCCCTCCGAGTGTAGCTCTCCTGCAGCACCAGCTCGCCACTGCTCACCCTGGCTTCTGGGAGGCAGGCAGCGCAGAGGCAGCTTGTCCCCTGCCTGCGGGTGCACTGCTCTCCTGGGAGCTCCTTCCGGGGCTACAGGCAGTGTCCTGTAACCTCCTGACCCTGAGTCACAGGAACTCCCCGCTCTCTCCTGGGAACTAACATTCATCTTAGGGGCCCCAGGGTCCAGGTAAACTGAGGATCCTCAATTACAGTGACGGGTGTGCTATCTTCAGTGAGAAGGGACATCACAGCCAGAGTTTCACTGTTTGTTTGAACCAAATCTGGCCAGAGAGGGACAGTCAGAGCAAAAGGTAACTTCTGATTTCCCCACAAAACCCTCAGTCAGTCAGTCAGTCAGTCAGTCAGTCAGTCAGTCAGTCAGTCAAGAAGCTTGGAGGCAGATGCACAAAGAACAAACAAAGCCCCTATCAGGTGGATGAATTTCTGGATTCAGAACCTCAAAGCCCTGTCTCTAGATCCTCTGGCTCAGGTAAGATCATTCACTAAGGACAGATTTGAGTCTCCACAGAATCTTTGGTGGGTTTGGATAGAGGATCCACTCCGGCTGGCCCTGTTCTCAGTGTGTCAGGGAGGGCCAGGCAGGGTCGCGCCTTCCTGAGGGCCCACCCTGGGAAAGCCCCGCTCTAGGTGGGTGGCTGGGTTTGAAAAGGGAGGGGAGGGCAGTGTGGATCGTCTCACAGAATGCTCTTTTGGTTTCAGCCAAGGTTGCCATAGCCGCAGTTGGAGGAGGTGAGTCTGCAGGGAAGGGGTTCAAGTCCCGCCTTGGCTGGTGCACAGAGACCAGAGAGAAGCCAGGCTGTCCTTGCCCAGGGTCCTCTGCAGCCTCACGAAGCAGTGGAGGGAGGAGCTAGAAGGGAGAGGGCAGGAAACCAGGGACTGGAAACCCCTGGAGGTAAGAAATAGGGAGGTGGACACGGGAACAGGTGCAGGGTACAGGCGGGGTGGCAGCACCCCCCGCATGGGCCACGGCCCCGGTGCCCACACTCACTGGGACCCCGGCGTGTCTTAGAACTGCCCTCGGCCCGTTTCCCTCCCTGAAACTCAGGCCAGTGATGTCCATGCAAGGGCCTCTCAGGGCGCGCAGCTCAAGTCGGAGCAGTGGAGTCGTGTCACGGGGTGCCCTGGGTCCTGCCACCCCGTGTCTGGTGGCTCCTCATGTGCTTCTGGGCCCCAGGGACCCAAGCAGCCACCTGCAGCAGCTCTCAACTTTCGTTCGCATTGCCTGGGCCAGACCTGTTTCTGTGGAGTCAAAGCTGAGGAACCATCCCTTGTTCCAGTAGAGCCCTGGAGCCCGGGTCAGGGACTTCCTCACCGCAGCGCTGCAGGGAGCCGGAGCCCGGATCAGGACCCTGGCCCCAGGGAGCGCAGCTTGCCTCCCCTTTGCCCCGGGCCCTGCTGCCCTCGGGTGGCTGCTGACTGTGTCCGTCAGAGCCTGTCTCCTTCTCCAGACCTGGAGGATCCCAGGCTCGGCCCAGCGTGGGGTCCGCTGCCCTGAGCCCAGCCCCACAGCTCTTCTCCCCACAGGGCTGGCTGTGGCGGCTGTGCCCGCCGTGCTGAGTGCCGTGGGCTTCACCGGGACAGGGATCGCGGCCTCGTCCCTGGCAGCCAAGATGATGTCAGTGACTGCCATTGCCAACGGGGGCGGGGTGCCCGCGGGGAGCCTGGTGGCCACGCTACAGTCCATAGGTGAGTGTCCAGGAGAGGTTCGCCCTGGAGGAAGGAGGGAACGCTGCAGTCAGAGCTCAGCTGGTGCCGGGGACTCTGTCCGTCAGAGACCTGAGTAAGACAGGGAGGAGCCCAGCCTGTCAAGCCACCTCCAGGCTGGGTTACATGGAGGCCTCTTCTCCGTTCCAGTGGATGGAGCAGATTGAGTGATTCCGCCTCCTTTCCTGCACCACAAAGTAGCTTACTCTGCATTTCCCACTAGAGTCTGCCTAGCTGGCCCAGTCGCAAGACAGAGATCCTGGGGGAAGCTGTGGGCCCCGGGACTTGAGCCCACCTGAGAGTGCTCTTGTGCTTGAACTGCTGTGTCTCAGCCCTTGAAACGCTCTGGCTCTGCCCAACTCTCCCGCCCTCTGTTTTTCCTCAGGGGCAGCCGGACTCTCCACCTCCTCTAATGTCATCCTGGGCTCCCTCGGATCTGCTGGTTCTTTCATCATGGCTCATGTGCGGGGCCTCTGAGAGCTCCAGCTCCACTCCCTGCCGAGAATAGGACCGCGGGAGTGGAACTGGTACCACCTTGTGGGGTGGCCTGGGGGAGCGACCAGTCTTGAGGGGACAAAGCACCAAGTGCTGCACACCTAGGGAAAAGAAACAATAAAAAAGAGTTAACTGCAACTCTGCCTGAGACTGTTCCACCCTGTACAGTGTTAGTTTGGGCAAGGCCCAGGCCAGGCGAGGAGCTGTCTGCTAATTGGAGTGCGAAGGAGGCCCAGTTCCTTCTCCCAACCTGTTAGGACAGAGGGACATGGGGTGTGCGTACTGAGCTGGAATGGATCTAAAAGTGAAGACAGAGGCTGCCCTCGCCCCGCCGCTGGCTTGTGTGTAACTCTGAGCAGGTCACCTCCTGCCTGGGTCTCAGTTTGCCCCTCCCTAAACGTGGAGTTGGAATAAGCGACTCCCTAAATGAGAGCAGGGGAGGGCATCCTGTTTGGAGCCACTTACTCTCAGCCAGAGCCTTGTGCCCTTGCACACTAGGGTGCTGTTCTCTAAGTACCAAGCAGTGCTTTCCCCGTGGTTCAGAAGTGTCACTGGCCTATGCAAAGTCAAGGTTCACTGATGGACCCAAATCGTTTTTCCCCATCAGCCAACAAGATAATTGAATTTCCTTGTCACTCTGTCCTTTCCATCTCTTCCAGGGCCCCACTTCTTGAGTGTCCCCCCCCCCAATCAATCCTGTTTTCCTGGTACTTGGACCAAATACTTGATGCCCACATCTTAAAGGCAGAAGTGATTTGAGGAGAAAAGCTGCTTTCTCTCATGGCAGCCAAGAAGCAGGTATAGAGCTCCAGGTCATGCCTCCATAGCCCATCCAGCACACCCCAAAGATGCTTTACTAATCTGCTAGGATCTTTCAAGCCAACGAAGTTAACGATTAAGATTAAACATCTATGACTTTCAGCGATGATATGTCAACTTGACCGGATTAAGAAATTCCAAGATGTGATTGAAAAATACAGTATGTATACTAAGCATTGATTATAGCCAGAGAAACATTTTCATTAATCGCCCCCCTCAGTCCCCTTAGTTCCAATCAGTTTATGCTATTCTTTTTGCCACTTTCTGGAGCAGTTCTGGGAGTCCTCTTTCAAGAGTGTCTTTAGCTGTACTTCCATTGCTTCCTTGATGTCGGGGCCAATTCTAAACATTTATGTGTTTGGTCCTTTTGACTCTGGTGCAGAAGCCGTGTCTCACCAGATCCAGAGAATAAGACAGACAAGGGCCCAGTGCGATGTTTCTGACAGCCGTTGCTGAAAATGTTAACTGTAAACTGCTTCAGAAAAGGGGCAAGAGTTTTGGCTAAATGTGTTCAAACCCCATGTGGAAAGACAGAAGACTTCAGAAAGGGGTACATGTGATGGGATCAATCTATTCTAAGGGGATGGGTGAGTTTGGAGGCAGATTAAGGGCGATATGTCTTTTAAGGCAGCGAATGTGAACAATTTCAGCACTCACAGCGTGAATTCACACCTCATTGATGCTGCCCGGCCCCTCCCTCTCCCGAGAGCTCCTGGCCGGAAAGAACCAGCTTTGCGCCCCTCCCCCAGCCCTCCCCCTTCCCCCTTCCCTTCCCACCATGAGCCGGCCAGTCATGGCTGAAACTCTGAAACCCTGAGCTAGATGAATGCCCACTGCTTCAAGTTGTGGTTGTCATATATTTGGTCCTGGCAACAAGAAATGTGACTATCATCCCATCACAGCATTAGATCAGGTTCTAATGAGAAGCAACATTTTATTGTCTCCAATTCACCTCAGAAATCTTCAAATCCACTCTTGTCTTAAAGAGCCTGACTGTCTGCAGACAATGCTCAAATCCCTTTGGGGCTGAAAATCCTCCTTGCCCCCCTCTCAGTGGATCAGTCCCACCTGCAGGAGCTGCTCAGATGAAAACTTCTTTCCCTACCCCTACTTTTTATTGCAGCAAACACAGCTCATAACCCAAACTTGACTCTCTTCCCTGTTTTCAGGTGTACCAATCATCCCTCTTGAATGTATTCACATTTTTACAACAGGCTTCTGTACAGCCAAGAAAACAATAGAGTGAAGAGACAGACTACCAGATAAGAGAAAAATATTTTCATAGTATGCATCTGACAAGGGTTAATATCCAGAATATATGAAGAACTGAGTCTCAATAGCAAAACAAACAACAACAACTAAAACAAAAGCGAAGCTCCGGGTGACAGCCTGAACAGACGTTTCTCCAAAGACATACAAATGGCCAACTTATATATTAAAATGCCCCACCTCATAATCATTAGAGACATGTACTGTTACTGCAATGAGATATCACTCAAGTAAGAATGGCTGTTCTCTAAAGGACGACAAAAGGTAGTGAAAGCTGGCAAACGGGTAGAGGAAAGGGGTCCCTCGAGCATCTTGGGAATGGAAACTAGTTTAGCCATCAGGAAAACAGCATCCAAATGTTAAAAATAGACCCCATGTGATCCAGCAGGCTTGCTATGTCTACACAGCACTATTCACAGCAGCTGAGAAACAAGCAACTCTTCCCCAGCTGATAAATGCATACAGATACTGCAGTATGCGTGCACCCTGGCACACTGTACTGCTGTACACACTGATCAGGGAAATAGCTTCTTATGTTAACTGGCAAGGAGAGGGGCAGCCCCCCTCCCCTTTTGTTAACAGCCCAGCTTCTTTAGATAACACAGGAATGCCTTTGTCTCCAGAAGAGCTGTGTGAAAATAAGACTGTGTAAATGAGGTGGATGTGACTCTCTGACCAATTAATCTATATTGTTTGGGATAGAAAGTTAAGGGTATAAGACCCTGGTGCTGTATTCTCCGCCTCTTATGTAGCCCCTTACTCAATCATGTAATTCTATGCTCTTTGTGCCTAAGTGCCTCATATCTATAACCAAACCTCCTTTCCTAGTTTATTTAAGGGACCCCTGCTTTTGTTCAGGGGAGGGAGTGAGCCCACTCTGGAAGATATTTGAAGTCAGTCTTGGCTGGCAATACATACTTTGCCTCCCAAACTCCTGAGAGCATCTTCCATTCTCCTGGACTGGTTTGATTTATTTTCTACTGCTTTAACGTGAGCAGAAGCCTGACATTTGCTGCAACTTGGATAGAACCACAGGTCTTTATGCGGGAAGAAATAAATCAGGTAGAGAAAAGCGTGGATGTCTTTCACCCACTCATTTGTGGAACAGAAGAATGCTGATCTCATAGAGGTTGAGGGTGAGCAGGGCTCCAGGTGCTGGGAGAGTAGGGAAGATGAGGGGAGACCGACAGTGGGCACTAAGTTACCATTAGGCAGAAAAAGAATTTCTGGGGTGCTGTCACATGGTAAGGTGCCCACAGATAATGTATATCTGAAAAAACTAGTAGACAAGATTGTGAATGTTTTTGCTCTAAACCCATGACAAATGAGATGGGTAGATATGCTTACCCTGATTTTAACTTTGTAAAATGCAGACATATATCAAAACATCCCATGGTACCCCATAAGGATGTGCAATCCGTACGCTTTTATGCATTGACAGCGTTCTTTTTTTTTTTTTTTTTTTCTTTTTGAAGACAGGGTCTTGCTTTGTAGTTCAGGCTGGCCCTGAGCTCACTATGGAGCCCAGGCAAGCCGCCGCAAACTCAGCAATCCTCCTGTCTCTGCCTCCCGAATGCTGGGATGACAGGCGTGAGCCACCACGTCCGGCATTGTGGTATGCGGTGTTGATTGCTGGTGGGCGTGTCTCCACACCCAGCGTTCTATGTGGTTACCAGGGATCGAACTCAGGTCCTTGCGCTTGTGAGGCAGGCACTGGAACCACTGAGCTAACCCTCTGGCCCCAATTGACAGCATTCTTAAGAGTGTTATTTTTTTTTCTGTTCAGTGTGCAGTTTAGTCTGAATGAAACCCTTTAGGATGTTTTGGATCCTTCATTTCTTTGTGATATTTAGCTTGTCAATGAAGCAGCACCACATTTGAAAACTTCTCTCACATTTGAAAAAGCTGTGCTACAAAAGAGGAGAATGAGTCTACACAAGGTGAATTTATTCTATCACCTTTACAACTTCTTTCGTTTTTTACACGAATCTGTAAAGAATATTTAATATAATTAATGTGACAAGAATCTCTCTGTCTCTTCCTATCTTTCAGTTATAAAACAACGCCTATTTAACGTTGAGCAGAAATTGTTAAAAGGACATTTAAAAATCTGCAGTTATCCCTTTTTGAAAACTACACTGATATCAATTAGAAAAACTTTAAACTCTGGAAAACAAGAAATGTTTGTACAATTTTTTCCAAATATGACAAAAATCCTTGAAGTTCATTACAAATGTTATTGGTAAAACAATGACATAAAGACATTTTACATTAACTAGCACTGATTACTACAGTAGCCAAATCCTATTTCTGCAGTAACAGTTTCCTGTCAATGAGAAAGGGAGGCTGGGTTGGTTTCGGTTTTCTGGGGAAAGGAAATCTATCTCATTGGTGGCTGGTCTCCCGGGCCCTCCTCCTGCAGCTTGAGTGAAGCTCTGTGAAAATCCCACTGGAATCAGACTTCCCCTCCTCCAGGACCCTAAGAGTGTGGGAGGTTTGCGGCTGTGCCCTGGGCGAGGCCACCCCGGGGGAGGGGGTCCCACATGCTCCACGGAGGCTCCTGGAGCCCAGAGCTGCTGCTTCCAGCAGCTCTGAACTGCCTCTTGCTCACATTGTCTCCGGTCACTTTGCTTCTTTGAAATCAGAGCCCAGGAACCATCCCTGTCCAGCACTGCACGGAGGGAGACACTGAGGTCCCCAAAGAAACTTCCCCAAAGAAGCTGCAGCTGGCAATCAAAGCCTGGTTCAGGAAGCTGTGGGGAGACCCCTGTCCTTCCTTCCACTTTCCCTACCTGACCGTAGCTATGGTTTCCAGAAGCTCAGAGCCACCTCCTTCTCCTTACAGTGGGAACCCCAGACTTGAGTCCGTGTATGAGTCCCTGGTCCTGAGCCCACTCCTGTCAGCCCTGCCCACGGCACTGGCCACGGGGGCAGTGCCTACAGTACTGGACACCAGGAACATCACCAGGGCAGAAATCAAAGCCTTGGTGACCAAGGTAATACTGGCGACAGCGATCACCACTGGGCACAGGGTTGCAGGTCTCAGCCCCACATCCTGGGCTCTGTGGCTGCGTCACCCTCCAGTTTCTTACTGGGCTTCTCAAGGGGAAGGGAGCAGGTCAGGAGCACGGATAGTTTAACGGTTTCTGTCCACACAAGTTTCCAGAGCATCGCTGGGAACAGGGAGCATACGCTGCTGCTTGGAGTGATTTACCTGAGGCTGTGCCTCTCATGTGTCATCCTCTGAAGGGGCCCTGAGCACGTGGGTCACTGCAGAGGCTGAGGAGCCTCATCCTGCTGCTGTCTACATGTTCCCTCCCCCTGATAGGCTTGCAGGGTTTTACCTTCACGGCCAAGGAAGCACCTGATTCCCATTTCTCTTTCTAATTTTCACACTCAGTCTTTGGGACCCACTCCCCCCGGGACATCTTTCTGTTTGCCTCTCCCTTGGGCCAGACTCCCGGAGCTTCTTAATACCCGTCCACCTGGCTCCTGCCAACAGGTCCCAGTCTATCACCACACGGAGCCTGGTACCTTTCACCATACTCGGGTGACTAAGTACCCATTCTTCATGACATCATAGACTCCATAGACTCCTGGGGTCAGGGTGGACCCCTCCCGTCCACTGCAGCCTGGCAGGCTTTGGGGGAGGGTATGTATTGCCCTTTCCACTTTCCAGATGTGATGAACTCTCTTGATCCACTCTCCCTCCCAAGGTGGCCAGAGCCCACCGTAACACTGGGCCTACTGTTTCCTTGATGGCTTGTTGGCTGCCCCACAGGACTGTGGGTAAGGAGAGGGCAATACGGGATTCATCATGGGTACCTAGGGCCATTTATAAGGACAGACAGAGGTCTCTGGGGTCAGCAGTTCATAGTGTGTCCTCTATCTCTGCCTCCCAGTAGGAACCTCTGTCAACCCAGCATTGAAGAAGGGGTAAACTGAGGCCCACAGGAAGCCCAGGGACAGCCCTGGACTACACAACCCATCACTTTCTGCCCGCCAACTGCTGGGTCCATTTGCCCTCAGTCTCTGCCCTCCAGGCCAAGGGAACTGGGCGGTCTCAAGCCCTCAGGAGGGCACCTCCCCAAAGAGAAACACAAAGCGCAAAGACAGGAGGCACGTGGGCACATGGCCTTTATTCCTTATCTCTCATCTGAGTGAGCTTTTGTAGGTGCGACCCAGGACACATTTTATCCCGGCTGGAGCTCTTCAGGCTTAGAATCCAGTTGAATTTCCCAGCAAGGCCCCCACAGCAGCCCCTATGGAGCTCAAGATGACATTGGATGACGCGGAGAGTCCAGCTGCCCCTGGGGAAGAGATGGAGGGTGAGGAGAGGGGGTAAAGGGTAGTGGGCGCCCCACCCCCACCAGTTCCTCTATGCAGCCCGTAGGGCTCTGCTTTGGACAGAAGAGGCTGAGGGACTTCCGACTGAGTGGATGCATAGGAGCTGAGAGGTACAGGGTATCAGCCTTACCCAGGGGAGACCCGAGACCGGCAGGGAGCTGCCCAGGGCACCCAGGTTCCAGATTCTGCAGGGCCTGAGTCCAGAGCCCAGGCAGCTGCACCCGGACATGCCTCCTTCCTTCTCCCTACCCGGCACCTCTCAGCCTCCTAGGTCCCCCGAAACCACACTGGGCAGGAGCCAGATGGTGGGTACTGTGCTAGAGAGAGGACCTGGTACACACGAAATCAAGGAACTTCGGAGGAAGCAGGGAAGGGGCTTCCGGGGGGCTCCGGCCCTGCCCTGGTTGCCACCTGCCCTAACGCCCCCATGAGTCACTCACCTGCGGACTGCAGTGTGGCCACCAAGCCGCCCGACGCGACCCCGCCCCCGTTGGCGATGGCTGAAATGGACATCATCTTGGCCGCCAGGGAGGAGGCGGCGATCCCGGTCGCGGTGAAGCCCATGGCGCCCAGGAGGGCAGGCGCGGCGCCTAGGACCGCAGCTGCGGGAACAGGGAGGGGAGGTGGGTTCCGGCTCCGGGGCAGGGGCCCGCACTTCGTGGACAGTTTCTGGGGACTGCGCTGTGCGCTTGGGGCGGGGGTCCCAGGGTGCAGAAGAGAGTGGACCTAAGGCCAGGGGGGACGGAGAGGTCCCAGGAGGACCCGGGATGGATGGCCCTGCTTTGTCCCCAGCCTGCGGTGCGACGCTGCGCGAGTCCCAGCCCTGCCGGCCCCGGGATGCGCGGTGCAATGGCGCAGGGCGAACCCTCCCGCCGCGATGCGACCCCCGCGACTGCCTGCGCCTCCCCCGGCAGCTCGGCCGAGGCTGGGCCCCGGGCCGAGCCGGTTCTCTACGATCTCCTGGCCAGGCGGGTCCTAAACCAACCTCCTCCGAGGACAGCAGTTAGCAGCGCTGGGGAGAGAAGAGCATAAGAGGGCTGGTTAGCGGGGATGCTGGGTGCCGGCGCCCCGCCGCCCTCGCGCACCCGGGGATGGGGAACTCACTGGCCATGGCGACGAGTGGCGCTCGCAGCTCGGAGAGGCGGTTGTCTGCGCTGCCCGTGGAGCCTGAGACCAGGCAGCTCCGCGCCCGGCTCCGCCCGCTCGGCTCCCGCCCTCTCCTTCTCCCTCCTGCCCCTCCTCTTCCTGCCCTTCGTCTTCCTGCCCCCCCTTCCCAACCTTGTCTGCGGGAGAGTAAGCCGTTTTTCTCTTCTCTTTTCCGCACCTGCTTGTATCACATGCTCAAGAATATTTACAACAGATTTTGTTGATCCACGAAAATAACGGAAAATAACCATTGTGGGTTATTTTCATGGTTTCAGTGGGGGTTTTCATCCCTCCCCCGCCGGCCCCCATTCCCCAGTCGGGGGATTGAACGTAGGGCCTGAGCGCTGGGTGACACCTCTGGCCCTTCGTTTTTATTTTGGGATAGGATCTCGCTAAATCGATAAACTGCCGAGATTCAGCTGGAATTTGTGATCCTCTTGCCTCGGCTTCCCAAAATGCTAGGGTTAGAGACGTGTACTGTCGGGCCTGGATTCAGTAAGATTTTTCAGAGTCAAGTTTATTGAGGTCTAATCAGTTTTCTCAAAATCAATCGGCCTTTGAGCTCAAACTGCTATGGGTTTGGACGAACGTTTCAAGAAGCAGAAATCCTCACCTCGGGCCTCCCTGAAAGTCTAGGACTTCTCTGTAGCCCCACCCCACCCCCAGGCGGCTGTTTCAGTCCCTCTACACCCGCCTTTCCGAGGACTTCCAAGGGCTTGTTAGCGAGTATTCAGCCCTGTGGATGTGCTGTAGTTTGATGGATAGGCCTTCTTTTCTAAGGGTCTAAACTTTACTACCTGGTTTTGGTTCTATGAATTACTGTGGCATGAAAAGCTAACGTCATGTTTTCTGATACTGCATCCCTTGAGGTAGAACTGCTGGGTCAGAGGCTGAACTTCCGCCATCCAGAAGCCCTGTCTCAGCCCTGCGATCAAGCGGCATCGCTCGCTCCTCGGTTCTTCCTGTCTTTGAGGAAAAATTTCAGACAGCAGCCTAGGCAGCCTCACAGAGCATCTGCAGAGTTCGTTGCAAAATAGTAAGATTTCAGAGCGTGCAAAAATCCACCTTCAAACGCCAAGAGGGCAGTAGCACCAAATTAAGGCTCAGGCTACTTGTATGTGATTAAATGGGTCTTCGGGAAACATAGGGACCTTCTTCTGGCAGCATTATCCACTTGCAAGGAAAATGTGCTGTTTTGACCCACTTGAGGGAGAAGCTCCGCTTACCCTCGAGCACAATACTTCCATTTAGTTTTGGGACCTTGAGGTTTTCCCAAACCCTCAGCCCAGATCTGGAATTTGCAAGGGCCCTGAACCTTATCAGACCGTTCCCAGGGTACATACTTCGGGGGCTAAGATTTGAAACCGTAAACATGTCAGATTTTAGCTACAGGTAATGATTTCACAAATGCAGGAAAAGGGGGAAGGAGGATCATGTCTCCCTTGTTTTTTTTTGTTTTCATGTGTGTCTGTCTCCAGGTTTCCTAACGTCTAATTATCTGCCTCACTCCACCCGACTCTAGGGCCTTCTTACTGAGGCGAGGAGGAGCTGCAGCAGACTTACTTTAAGTCTGAGCCTGGGCAGCGGAACCCTAGACCCAAGGCCTTCCTGTCTCTGGAGTGAGAAGCTCATAACTAAGGCCCTGGCCACTGTTGCCGGTGCCCCCCCCCCCCCGCCCTGCCTTCCCTTTTCATCCAGGTCCTGCTGCTCTTGCTGCCTGCTGTCCTCATCCCTGCAGTGGGGAGGTAAGTCCTGCATTATGGGTTGGGGGAGTTTATTGGCCTTTGAACCTGCCCTGGACTTGTTCCCTCTGACCCCTGCCCTGAGTCCTGTCTACCTTTGTCTCCTCAGTCCCTCTGGCCCCATGTGTGTGTGTGTGTGTGTGTGTGTGAGAGAGAGAGAGAGAGAGAGAGAGAGAGAGAGAGAGAGAGAGAGAGCCGCCTCCTCCAGGAAGGCCTCCGGAGGTACTTCCCTCTGGCACAAACCGTCCAAACTGCCTATACCGGCTCCCCTGGCTTCTCTCATCCTTGTGTCTTGCCGAGTCTGTGCCCACCTGGCTCTCTTGACATCTTCCCTGACACCCAAGTCTTTGTCCCGACAGCTCTGAGCGCCCTTGGCTTCAAAGGCACAGCCCATCCCTGTGAAAGTTTTGTCCTCTGAGGAGAGCCTCCCTTCCCGTGGTGGCTGGCACTTGTGGAAGATGATCCATTATCGGTTTTTTTTCCCATCTGGCCTGTTGGGACCAAAAAAAAAAAAAAAAAAAATCTTCATTTTTAAAGTCACCCCTATCTGATGTTTAAACTGTGAACAAACTTTGTACTTTGTAAAAACATCCTGTGCAAATGTGATACGTAATCTGTATAGACGACTTGTGACAACTTGCTGATTGTGCTAATTGTGTAAGGTTCCCTGAAAAATTGTAAGCAAACCGGTAAGGTCCCTGGTCATGCTGGTCATCAAGTAACAGCGATCTCCTGGTAAGCCTGAGGGGACAGGTGAGCTATCCCCCAGAACTGTTCCAGCCCAAGATTTCCCTTGTCAGCCCTCCCACAAGATGACTCTGTATCTCCTGTTTCTCCTCTACCAATGACCACCCGATAAGTATGATAGATCAAACTGTTAGCCAATCACTAGAAGGTTTAGATCCCCCTCCCATGTGAAACCTGAAATGCCTTTAAGAAGAGCTGGCAACCGGGACACAGGGTCTCCGATCTAATGTTGTTAGATCCACTGCATTTTACATTTTTTTGGCTTTGTTCTGGGATTCAGTTAAGTCTCTTAAAAACATTTCACTCCAATTAGGTTTGTCTTTTTAAATTTTGTTTGGTGACGCTATATCAGCATTTATTTGGGAGCTATTTTCATTGTCTGTGGACTCTTAACACTCACAGTTCGCCATGATTAGTGAGAGGTTCTATTCTGATTGAGCAGGCACTGCTCCCGGCTCCTTGTGACCTCTGCAAACTGTTCCCTCTGATGGTTTGGATGGTTCTACCCATGTCATGAGCTTGTGAGCTTGTTTCCTTCCATGCACTCAGCTGACATCCTCATGGGGTCCCCTGCGCACCTATATTCCTCTTCTTGTGCCGTTCTTTCTGTCCGGTACTCTTTAGTTCTCATGCCTATTTTAAATGTGGTTTAAAATTTTGGTAATAAATTGTTAACATCTTTTTTATTTTGAGACAGTCACTTACTGGCACAGAGTTGGATTTTATTTGTGAATATAGGATGGAGAGGGAACCAGGCCCCTTTTATTGGTGCTGTAGACACACAGATTGTCAGTCCAAGATTAGTTTGAATCAAGTGGGCCTGTTGAAATTGGTGAAGTCCTTGATCCAGCCTTACCTGAAGCTATGCCTCCTTGCATCACCGAACTGCCCAGCCGTGTCTTCTGTAAGCCCTTTTAAGTGGTGCTGTCTGGAACAGGAAGTCACATGATTTGAACCAAGATATATCTCTCTAGAAGTGGCATTATTATTGTTATTATTTTGGTATCAGAGATCAAACTCAGGACCTTGTGCTTGTGAGGGAGGCACCAGAACCAGTGAGCTAAATCCCCAACCCTAGATTGTATCAGCCAGAGGCTGTGAAATCTTTATTACCATGAGTCCCTTTCCTTCTCCTCACCTCCCTGGTAGTTTTCTCTGTAGCCACAAGGTCTGTGGAGGGAAGGTCAGGCTCAGCTGGGGGTTCTGGGGCATCTGGCTGTTGGCTCAGATATGCAGAACTTGAGCATAGTTTTCGGCCCCCTGCCTCAGTTTCCCTTCTCTATGAAACAGCAGCATGGAGCCCTGTTCCAGAACACAGTGACAGTACAGGGCCCTGGGGTGCAGGAAGGAAGAGGATTCAGGTCTGACTGAGCACAGGCCAGTAGCCTACACAGCTCAGACAGGAGCCCACTGTGGTGCGGCTCGGTGACAAGGATGTGGAGCAGCCATCGTACGTTCCTGATGAGAGTGTACGGCAATAATCCCAGCACCATGGCAGGCTGAGGCAGGAGGATTCCAAGCCCCAGCCCAGTCTGGACAACTTAGTGACTTAGCCAGACCCTGTCACAAAATAAAACAGCTGGGGATGTAGCTTAATAGGAAGGCCTTGGGTCCATCCCCAGTCCTGCAATAAACAAATAAACCGGCATTTCAGCTTTCGGTTGGCTGTCTCTAAGTTACATCTACACACATAGCTCCACTCCCGGGTTTCTATGCAAAAGCAAGAAAACATTATGTCCCCCAAAGACACGTGCACAATGCTTAAAGCTGCTTCATTCATTCTAGCAGCTGACAGTGACCACAACGACAATGGAGCTACACAAGCAGCACCAGCTCCTGTGGACATTTAGAAAAGACATATATTCAAGTCAGAGTCCTCCGGTTTCCTTCCATTGTGTTTACATTTCCGTCGCACAGTTTTTAGCCCTCTTCCTCCTCCCCCTCACTCTTGGTCTTTCTGGCCTTTAAAGCTCCTTTTGACTTGCCTTAGGCTGAAGTCTCTTCACAGGGCTCTGAGATCTCCACCCGGACTGTGAACCAACCGTTCAATGTAGACGCAGTGCACAGATTTGCCTGGAACACACCCTCCTTCAAGAGATGTGACAGCTCCGGGCAGCGGGCTAAGAACTCTGAGATTCTGGGTGCCTCTGGTGGCTTCCTAATTACACCTAACTCGTTGAACTTGCTGTGTTTGAAGTGCCAGCTCGGGATGGGACTGGGGAGAAATCACTTCTTGCCTTGGAACGCCATCTTGTGGGGATGTCTCAAACTGCAGGCACTGAAGAATTTGCAAGAACTCGCAAGATGTCTCCTGGCCTCTCGCCCAGGCTGCTCCTTCCTCATCCATACTGGGTGCCTGGAAACTACATTTGTGAAGGTGACTCAGCCCCCATTACTTACACCGTGCCCGTCTAGGTCCTTGGTAGCATTCCTATCGGGCCTCTGGGGAAAATGGGGCCCCCTGCAGAGCACGCTGGGCTCGGGTACCAGCCCCTTGTTACTACTCATCTGTCCCTTTGCTTTGCTCTCTTTTGGGTGCCTTCATCTCTCTCTCCCATGAGACTGAGCGCTCAGAGGTGCTTCTGGTCTCTCTGCTCTCGCTTGGGAGGAGGGACCTTAAGGGGCCACCGGAGGGCGGTGGGAGAGGGGCGGCCTGCAGCCATCCCAGGTCTGGAGCATGCGCCCCTACAACAGGGTAGACCAGGGGCCTGTCTAGGGGCTGCATATTAAACAACCCGGCACCTTCTTCAAATCCACCATTTAAATCCTCTTTCTCATTTCTTTGTTCTTCTTTGCTATAGACACGCCCGTGGAGAACGGTGCCTTACTACAAGGAAAACCGCAGTGTGAAGCTATAACAGAGGCTGGGAGGATGCAGACATCCCAGAGGGCTGTCCCTGTCCCGTGGAAAGGAAGGAACAGATCCGAGGTGTTGCTCTGTGGCATGGGGTGCAGTAAGCCAGATGGGAGCTCATTTCTTCACTTTTAAAATCCATGCAGATGTGGAGACTGAATCCCAAGCCACGCTCTTCATTTGCATAGCATTAGGACACAGTTAGTGAGGACAGCACAGTGATCTCTCCTGCCCTGTGCCTGTACATCTCTCAAAGTTGCTCCCTGCTGTTCTGCACTCCATGTGAGAATGGAGGACCACAGAAGAATCCTGAAACTACCGTTTTCCTGTTCTGCCAGGTTCAATCCAGAATGTGGAGCCCATGGGGTGTATGAGCAATTCCCTCCTGTTCATGCTGTCCAGTTTCTTTTCTTTCCCCCCTCATTTCTTTCCTTCCCATTTTATTTTGTCACCTCTGTCACACAGTTTGAGTTTGCTATAGTCACTGTATGCTGCATAACAAATTAGCCCCAAACATAGTGGCTTAAAAGAGCAATCTATGACCCAGGCTGAGTGACCAGGTGACAACTCTTGTGATTTGGGCTCAGCTGCAGCAGCTGCTGGTTTGGTGTTCATGGATGGCTCATGGGTCACAGAGGGGGGTCTGTGGTCCACCCCTGTACCTGCACATTCTGGAGGCCAGAGCTACAGTAGCAGCACCCAGGCGAATGCTTTCTGTGCTGACACTGACAGCAGACACATCTGAGGCTTCTGAAGGTTCATGCTCAACAGGGCCACTTTCCCTGGCCAAAGCAAAATACATGGCTTGGCCCTAATCATGGGGTGTAGAACCGACATGGGGATGGAAGTGAGAACAGGTAGGAAGGAGATAAGGTTTGAGGAAACTGCAGCTTCGAGACATAGGGTCACTCGAAGTTGTGATGCGTGGGTGTCTTTATTTTTATTGCAGCCTCCTCACCCCTAAGTTTCTAAGGTTATTAAAGATGCCATCTGTCCCTAAATTTGCCCTGTGTTTTTTATCCAATGCCATAAATACATAAATTCCAAAGACTTCCACTTGCAAAGAAACAGCGCCATTAACTGGGTACCATAACTCCAAACATCATACAATTTAGTAGACAAACCCAGTGTTTCTTTAGCCCATGAACAGGCCATTTGACTTGAAGGAAACAGACACTCTGCGTATGATAGATAGCTCAAAAAGTAAACATCCTGGGTCATCCATCCTGAGGACACCCAAGACCACATAAAAGCCCCACACCCAGGTCCTGGGGGGCGTCACCCTTGGGTGCCCACAACCTTTGCCTGCATGTGCACTTCCTGCTTTCTGCCTAATAAACCTGCTCTGCCTTTCACAGTGGTATCCTAGAATTTTTTTTTTCTGAGATGACCATCAAAAGCTTCCCTGGGGTGAGCTGAGGTCCTCATTTCCTCTGCTGAGGACCCCCTCGCAGCCCTCCCGGAAATGCAACTGCTCAGCTCCAAATGTGGCCACCGTGAACCAGGGAGGGTGCAGAATGGGGGCTGGTGAGTCACCTGTGATGTGACAGGCGCTGTGTGAATCCCCGTCCTGATCCCTGCGCAGTGAGCTGTATCTTCTGTAGGTTTGAAAGTGTCCGGGACAATCAAGTCCCCTGTGGAGGGGACTTCTTTCACGTGACTTCCTCAAAGGATCAGGTCTAGCTAGGGAGGGCACCGACAGCCAACCTGTTTATAGCACTGGAAGGAAACAGAAGCCTTTTCTGAGAAGCCGCCAGCCAGAGCTTTCAGGACGCTGACTCCAGCGTCATGGACTGGATGGAGATGTCCATTAGCAGAGCCATTAGGCTGCTGGGGGGGCGGGGAGCAGAGCTTTCATCCCAGCAGAAGGGAATGCCATGGGACAGAGACAGGGCAACACTGTGCCTAGAGGCGCCCACACGGTCCCATTTACTGCTCACCACAGCGCCATCGACTTGGTATTTTTAACCCCCCAGAATGACCATTTATATCGGCACCATTATGACACCTCTCCCGGGGTGGTTACGAGGACGAGGACGGAGCCTTGCAGAGTGTGACGCGGCATTTCCCAGCACTGCCCGAGAATAAGGAACCGGGGCAAGGCCCCGACCTTTGGGCTGCAGCAGCAGGAAGCGCGCTTAATAGAAAAGCCCGCGGGATGAACATGTCGCTCGTGCATGTGCAGACGGCATGAGCAGCTCTGCCCTGGAGCTGGGGCTGCTTGTGCTCCCCATTCTCTCACGGACCCCTGTCTGGGGCTCCAGTGACCACAGGGGGGCTGTGTGGCCCCGGGGGAAGGCTGACAAGGCTCCTGCCCTACTGGTGCCGCTGTAGACGCCACGCAGCCACGTGCCCGCTGCCCACTCTGGCTAGCTTTGGCCACGTCACTCCTGCTCCTGCTCCTGCTCCTGCTCCTGCTCCGTGTCCTCCGTGGCTCATTACTTTTGCCCCCTCTCCTCTCTGGGCCACATTCTCAGACGACACCTCTGTGCCTGGTTTCCAACCAAGGAAACGGAGACCCCAATAACCCCCGCAAGGCCACGAAAGCTGTCCGTGGCACAGTGGCATGTGAACCCGGCTCCCTGGTGTCTACGGTGCACTCTCCTATTCCTGCATCACACCTTTGTTTGCCTGGAACTGAGCTTTTTTTTTTTTTTTTTTTTTTTTGAGACAGGGTCTCGCTTTGTAGTTCAGGCTGGCCCTGAGCTCACTATGTAGCCCAGGCAAGCCTCGAACTCAGCAGTCCTCCTGCCTCTGCCTCCCAAGGGCTGGGATTACAGGCGTGAGCCACCACGCCTGGCACTGTGGTATGTGGTATTGATGGCTGGTGGGCGTGAGTCACCACGCCCAGCATTCTATGTGGTTACCGGGTTCGAACTCAGGACCTTGTGCTTGTGAGGCAGGCGCCGGAACCACTGAGCTAAATCTCCGGCCCGGAACTGAGCTTTTTGCACAGATCCCTGGGGGGGGTCTCCTTAAAACACAGATTCTGACTCAGTGAGTCTGGGAGGGTCATGTCTTTGCGTTTCTAACAAGCTGCTGCAGGATACTAGTGCTCCTTTGCAAGAAATTACATACATATTTCATATTCAGCTTGATCTTTGCTGCAATCTCGTGAGGCTGGCAGGCGGGAGGGAAGCACTTGGACTTTCGGGGTCAGTTGCTTAAGTCCGGAGCGAGGCCATGGCTTGTGGTGTGTCCCGGGGTAGGAGGCGGCACCCAGGAAATGGGTCGCGGGCTTGTGGTTGAGATCCCTGCGTCTTGCTGGTGCCCTGCTTGAACACCACAAAGCTGTGACGGCTCTGAATTCTCCACAGCAGATGCAAACCCTCGGGTGCGTTTCGTCTCACATCCCGCCTCTGAGAGCAGCCTTGAAATTACTGATTGTCCCTTTATTCTGAGGTTCCATTATTCCTGGCCTCATAATGCTCCCTAGGAGAATGAAGGACTCCAGAAAAGTCACGTGTGGCCAGAAGTAGAGGCGCACACACCACCAAAGGCCAAGCTCACTGTTTTCTTGTGTGGGATCAAGTGCGCTTCGTGGGCTGTCCTTGGCAGGGAAAATGGGCCGTGTAAATTATACATTGAAATAATAGAGGCTGCTCCCATCTGCCAGAAGGTCTGAGATGGGAGAGACGACAACTTGGTAGGGGAACTATGGGCCGTGCCAAAGGCACCTAGAGAACTCAAAAAAAGAGGGAACATGGGGCCAGGTGTTTCATTGTTAGATTTCTAACCAGCCGAGGCATACTCTTTTATTTGTGGGCAAAGCTTGCTGGCCTTTGACAAAGGACCAAAATGCTCAGGGGTTCAGATCTTGGGTAGGAAAATAAAAGAATGAAAAGCAGTCCAACCAACAAGGGAGAGATTCTTGAGTATGTCTTGATGGCAGGGATGGGTGCAAGCCTGAGAGACTGCACACTTGCTTAACAGCTGGGAAACTGAGGCCTGGGGGTGGGACACTTGCCCCAGGCTTCCTGTGGGCAGATTGGTGCCAGGGTTTGGGCCCCTGAATTGTAGTCTCAAGGACTTCACCTTGCTTTGCCTCTGTGGCTTCTCAAGGACCAGGGCTTGTCTGAATTTTCTCATGCAGGACAAGTGAGATCTGGATTTGAGACCAGTGGCAGCAGGGCAGCCAGCTGTGGAGACTTGGAGACAGTGACTCATTCAGGGCCATTACAGTGTGAAGCTTGAATGTTCCCCAAACTCCCACATGTTGGAGGCTGTTCCCCAGTCTGGAGCTTTATGAGATAGTGGATCTGTTGTGTGTAGGGCTTTGTGTTGGTCAGCTGGCTCTTGCTGTAACAAAGTAACTGTGTTCAACTATTTACAGGAGAAAAGGTTTTTTTGACTTATAGTTTCCATCCTTGGTCACATGGCCCTGTTGCTTTAAGCCTGTGGCAAGAAGGAACACCATGACGGGGAGCATGTGGTTAGGCAAAGCTGCTCACTTCATGGTGACCAGGAAGTAAGGAGTAAAAGAGAAGAGGGGCCAGGATGACCTTCATGTTCCCTTTAATGGCTTGCCCCCATTTCCTCTCACCAGACCCCCAGTGACCACTTCCTCTCAGTAGAACGCCAATGACCTCACTTCCTCTCCATGGGCCCCCAGTGACCTCACTTCCTCTCCGTGGGCTCCCAGTTTCCTCACATCCTCACGTCCTCACATCGTTCAGATGAACAGGGCTTCTCCACTAAGTACTATGATGTATAGTGACACCATAGGCCCGAAGCCATGGGCTCAGGCAACTGTGGACTGAGACCTCTAAAACCATGAACCCAAACAAAACTTTCTTCCTTTTAAGTTGATTGCCTTAGGTATTTCCTCATAGTAACAGCTGATTAACAAGAGGATATATCTGGAAAAAAGCCAAATTCTTGACATAAGTAAAGGACACATTCTAACAAGTGGCCGTGCCATTTGGTCTCTGTGCAGTGCAGCCTTTTCTGGGCCACTATTCTGTTGGCATTTCTGTCTTGCATTAGAGCTCATTGTTTATGTTTCTCTCAGCAAATCTCTCTTGGTTGAATGAGAGGACAGTGTGTGCACAAGTCTATTTTCCTCCAGGTTCTCATTTTCTCCTCCAATAAGCTTGATTTGAAAGGTCCTGTGCCTGACAGTGGCCATTTTTAGAAATTGGGGTATGTATTCTCTTACTTGCTGACCTTATTTTTATTGGTTTGGGGAGTGTTCTCATTCTTTTTTTTTTTTTTGAGACAAGTTCTCGCTTTGTAGTTCAGGCTGGTTCTGAGCTCACTATGTAGCCCAGGCAAGCCTCGAACTCAGCAATCCTCCTGTTTCTGCCTCCCGAGTGCTGGGATTACAGGCGTGAGCCACCACGCCCGGCACTGTGGTATGTGGTATTGATTGCTGGTGGGCGTGAATATCCACGCCCAGCATTGTATGTGGTAACCGGGATCAAACTCAGGACCTTGCGTTTGCAAGTCAGGCGCCGGAACCACTGAGCTAACCCTCCAGCCCAGTGTTCTCATTCTTAATTTTGAGATTTTCTGTGGGAATAATCGTACTTCATATTTCTCACATGTAAAATCTGCCTCATGGTGGTCTCTACTGGGGACTTCACCTGACAGTAGCTTCAAGGACACCCACAGTAGTTTATTCCCACTCGTCTCCTCCCATGTGGCCTCTGTGCCTTCGCTCTTTAGGGTCCTGGCTCCCTGTACGGGTCTGAGCTCTCCCGCTTTACCTGCACCCTAGTGGGGATGGCGGGGAAAGGTCAGGTCCTGGGAATCTAACTGTAATGGGTGCTGGGAAACAGTCTTTCTCCTCCACAGTGGGTGCCTCCAGGCTTTCCTGTAAAATGAGGACTGTAGTCTCTGTTAGAAAAAGAAGGTCCCTTGGGCCGGAGATTTAGCTCAGTGGTTCCAGCGCCTGCCTTGCAAGTGCAAGGCCCTGAGTTCGATCCCGGTAACAACATACAATGCTGGGCGTGGTGACTCACGTCCACCAGCCATCAATACCACATACCACAGTGCCGGGCGTGGTGGCTCACGCCTGTAATCCCAGACTCAGGAGGCAGAGGCAGGAGGATTGCTGAGTTCAAGGCTTGCCTGGGCTACAGAGTGAGCTCAGAGCCAGCCTGAACTACAAAGCGAGACCCTGTCTCAAAAAACAAAAAAACAACAAAAAAAGGAAATATTGCCCTTGCTCTTCCGGCCTGTGTGCCTCATGGCATCAAGTCCTGGGTGCCTGTGCTTGACCTGTGGAACAACTTGGCATTCAAAGGAGAGAGAGGACAAAAGATTCCTGAGGTTTCCAGACAATAACAAACTCCACAGGCGATGAAAAATGAAGTCCCACATTCCATTCTCCAGTTCAGTTCACTCAGTTCCACCTGTATAATGAGTTGACAAAAACAACAGTGGTCACACGCTCATACCAGGCCGCGGTGGTTACTTAGCAACAAGCTAGAAGCTGTGTTAAGTAGGTCGTGTGTGTCCAGGTCTGTGTGCAGAGCCAGAGCCACTGTTGCATGAGGATGGACATCTTGGGCACGCGACCAGTTCTCCAGAACTGACTGTGACGCAGTCATCTAACAAAGAGCCTGAAAGGTTGTCGCATTTCTGAAATTACTCTGTGAGGCTGCAGCTCATTTTAAGGACTCTGATCTGATCCGTACACGCTGCCGTTCTGATGAGCTGTGCTTACAATAATTTTCCCGAGTAGCTTAGAATAGCTATTCTGAAGATCAGCCTTAGTTTCTAAATCCATCAGTCCCTCCTATTTTCTGTTGTTTGAGTGATCTTAGGGAACATACGTTAGTTCCATTTTAGTTGCTGCAAGAGAGGTTCAGAGAAGAGAAGACACATGTCCAGGCTTAGAGTAGGAGGCACAGAATTCAAAAGGGAGGAAGGACAAAGGGCCACGGGCGCTGCCTGACTCAGGGCGGCCATTCGTGGGCCTCTGCGGATTGTCAGGTGAAGATCCTAGTTTTCTACTCTCTCCTGTAGAACCTCGATTCTTCTTCAGCCCCTCACTGGCCCTAGATCAGCCTGCACTGTCATCCATGGGACTCGTAGGAGGCTTCTGGTTTGGGACTTGAATGCTGACAGAGTGACTTCTCAGAGATGGTCACCAAGGTATCGAGGATGTCGTTGATGTGCGGCTCCATTCTTCCGAAGCCCAGGGTCCAGTGGAGACCGTGCCGGTGGGCCAGTGTGGGAGGAGGTAGAGCCAGATTGTACACCGTCTACACTGCCTGCTGCATCTCTGGTCCCCTGTCAGTGCGGTCAGATAGAAATAACGAACCATCCTAATGCCAGGCACAGCTGAGTCTTAGGCTTCACCAGCTGAGCAACAATATAATGGTTTCTGTTACCTGATACTCAGGAGTTTATTTTTCTGTAAATGGCACTACTTGTGCTTGTTGCTAGAGAATTTTAAGTTCTCATTGTTCAAATTACTGTTCTCAGTAGCTGTGATGACAGAAGGAGACGAACAGAGCTGCCCCTGTGAGCCGGGGGTGAGCTGGGCTGAGTCGGGGGTGTGCTATAGCGGCACCGTGGTGGAACAGACAAACTTCCTGTGGGGTCTTCATTTACTTTCTTATCTGTGTTCCTTAAATATCTTATCTCCCTCTCCCTCTCTCTCCCCCCTCTCCTAATAAATTACCCATCAATTCTTACCAAGTCCTAGACACACCAGGAGATGTAAAAATGACTGACTCATTCTTCACAGTGACAAAGGCCCCTCATGAGACACAGTGCCATTTTTCCTGTGGCAACTTTTATTAAAAATGCACCAGCAAGGGCCAGGGGTTTAGCTCAAGTGGTACTACGCCTACTTTGGAAGCAGAAGGGCCCGAGTTCGATCCCTGGTACTGAAAAAAAAAAAAAAAAAAAAGAAAGTACCAGCCAAAGAAGGGCCTTTGGAAACTTGGTACTGCAAACATCTCCAGATGGAATGGTGGACACAAGCGTCTTCAGCAATCTTTATACTACTCTGCCTCGTGTTTTGGGTGTCGTCTGTCTCCTTACCTTGGGAGGGGAGACCCCTGTCCCTGTCTCTCCGTGAGCACCTGGTGGCCAGAGACTCAGGAAGGCCATCTCCCAGGACACCCTCACTCCTTCCCTGCACTCTGTCCTTGTACAGGACATCATAGCATACCTTCGCTCCTCCTCTAGCTCACCCCTGGCAAATAATTTCTAAGTAACCTCAATTAGTTTACCCTTTAATGCCCATTACAGCAGGTGCATTTGCTAATGACCATGCCTCCTTTCTCCTCTTAGTTCATAAACTGAGCCAGGCAGGGCCCACATCTTTTTTGCTCCCTTTTATTCTCTCTTAGCTCCAGGCATGATGCTAGGTGAATAGAGTGAAGTTTTATGCATGTTTCTGCTAGATGGAGAAAGGCTCTCTCATTCAGTTTGAACACACCACTCGATTCCTTTATGCAACAGAATTGAGATGCGGGACAGGAACTGACAACAGCTTTTCAACTCTGCTTGGTGTTTTTGTTTTTGTGTGTGTATGTGTGTGCATGTGTGTTTGTTTTAGACAGGGTCTCTCCTTTGTAGTTCAGACTGGCCCTGAACTCACTATGCCGCCAGAACTCGCGGCAATCCTCTTGGCTCTGCCTCCCAAATGCTGGGATTACAGGCGTGAGCCACCACACCTGGCTCTCAACTCTTTTTGCTGAAGAGCCTGGCCAAAAGATCCAGGATAGAAAATACTCAGACAGGTGATAAATGCGTGGCATAGACAAGTGGGACCCCAACCGGGAACAGTCAGGCAAATGGATTGCATTGTTTCCCTTACCAGCTTTGAAATTCAAATTCAAAACAAATGAAACTCATTGCTGGGTAGCAAACAGAAATGTGACTTCAGAAGCAGTGAATGAAGGAAGTTTGCCTTTGCTTGGAATAAATAATAATAATATAGGTTGAATATCTCTGTCCATCATGTTTGGGACTAGAAATGTTTTAGATTTTTTAAAATTTTGGAATATTTGCATATTCACATTAACCAATTTGGGGAGGGGGAAAGTCTAGGCATGATATTTCATATATACCTATACCAGTAGCCCAAAGATAATTTTATATATTTTTAATTATTTTGTGCATAAAGTTTCATGGTACAGAATTTTTTACTTGTGCTGTGCTCAAAAAAATTTGGATTGTGGAGTACTTAGAATTTTAAATGTTTGAATTAAGGATGCTCAACATGTAATGATAATAATAATAGTAAGAGTAATAGAAAACTCTTCGGATAACTCTATGTTTCAGGAAGCCTCTTCAACACTAACTCATTTAACCTTCAGCAGCTCTGCAGACTCTGTCCTTATTCCTTCTCATTTCCTTTTTAATAGCTGATTTGCTTGTTCTGCTAGGGCCAGGACATATTCCAGGGGAATGTAATAAGGAAGAAGTGAGCTCATTGGAGAGGGCCCCTGCTTTCCCCCTGTCATGATCCCAGACTCCCGCACAGTTCTGGGCACCAGGATTGGATCCAGAATTTGCAGGTGCAGGCCTGTAATCTCAGCACTCTGGGAGACTGAGGCAGGAAGATCGCAAATTTGAGGTCAGCCTGGGCACTTCAGTGAGACCACGTCTCAAGATAAAAATTTTAAAAAGGGCTTAGGGATGCAGCTCAGTGGCAGAGCATGGTGCCAGCAAGTGCAAGGCCCTGGGTTCAATTCTCAGTACTGGGGAAAAAAAGTCTGACTTTCTTTCCTTTCTTCTGTGGTCTTTGAATGCATATATGTCTTATTTGTTATTTAATGTTGCTTAAAGCAAAGACAAGTTAAAAATTTTAATTTCTAGCATGAATTTCAGCATTTGTCTTTATGTCATGTGATGGTTGTTTTAGAGGCAGACATTGTTTAATTTTGTGTGATTCACTGCAGCGTACAGTTCCTATGCCACAGCTGCTTCATGCATATGTGTTTCCATCTCAACAGGCCAGAGAAATGCTACAGAAACCGAGGGCCCTATGTTTCTTTCCCTTCTGGATTTTAAATTCTACCATCCAGGAGGGGAGGAGGAAGAGGGGGGAGGGGAGGAAGGCCTGAGAGGCAAAGGTGACTTGTGCCTCATCTTCCGCTTCCCTTCCCTGCATCTTCCCTGTGAATACTCAGCCAGAGCGTGCAATGGGGTCCTTGGTCTCCACTGTTTGACACAGTAGAGGCCAGCCCCACTGCGAGGGGGAGAGTGAGTTCTCTGAACACACTCACCTCGGCTTTGCTTTGAGCCTCTTTTAAAGCTCATGTGTCCTGTGTTGACCAGAATTCTGTGTTCCGGGGGCATCATGGAAGCTTTATGCAAATGTGGTGATGACAAGGCTAGGCCGGCTCGGGAGCACTAGGTCCTGTGTGCACAGGACCACACCCCTCTGTCCCTCCGGTCTGTGTTTGCAAACACAAGCCAAAGTTACCACTGTTGAGAATCTCAAGATGGCCCCAAGAGAAAACCAAGCTGTGGACCCTTTGAGGGTGGGGCCCTGATCTATAAGCTTCTGGCTTGTGCTGCTGCCAAGTAATCACTCAATCAATATTTGATTAATTAAGGAATAAATCTTAATTCGTAAGCACAGGGCTCATTAACCAAAGTTCAGCTTTCTATTAATGGTGGACAGAGTCAATACATTAATCTCTTGAATAAGCTTTTAAAGTTTCTGAGCCAAGGATTTTAATTTGCTTTTCTCCTGTGAGGTTGGTTGATCAGCCGCAGTGGCACACAGGGTTGGGGTTCACCGGTCCCTTGTTTTTTGTTAGGCGGTCCTCACCGGAGAAGGGCTGGAAATGGATGAGGCATGAAAAATTCATAATCAGGGGAGGCAGGTCCCTGCTAGGGAGAGATGAATTTTTATGGCAGATAAGAGTTTGATGTATTAATGACCACTCTGGTTCTGAAGAGCTCACATGAACGAATTTATTGAGGCAAAACTGCTTTAAAAGTGTGAGGGGCTCGCTGTCACTTACAAGCCCTGGGCTTTCCTAAGCCTGTATTAATGGGAGGGTGACTAAATGTCATTTAAAGGAGCCAAAATGCAGTTTTCCCAAGGAGGAAGAAATCCAGTGACAGGTACTCGCAGTCCTAATACCATTTTATCTTCTAAATGAAGTCTATTGTTATTTAAGAGATTCAGGAGAATCATATTTGCACTAGATTTATATCCTTGACCAACATTTTTCACACGCCTAATGTATACCAGGCATTGTCGGATGCTGGGACTTGGCAGCAAAATCCAGAAGTCCCTGTCCCCCAAGAGTTTCCAGTCTATCCTGAAATGAAAGCGGAAGGGACGGATCAGGTGAGCCGGCCATTCTGCCCCTGGCACCCTGTGAAATGACCATTTACATCCAGGGCCCTCAATATTAGAGGAAGTCATTTTAGCCCACAGAGGTTGGTGCAGCTCTGATTGCCATGGAAACAGATAAACTGGAGCTGAAACTTGGGTGTGCGCCCCAGCTGTGCGCTGCCCCTCCCCCTCGGGGTGCCAGCCCGATTTGCTCGCTGTGAAGCGCAAGCCATTTCCCTGCATGTGGAACTTGGCTGGGGAAGAGCAGGAAGATGGGAAAGGGAGCTAGAAGGGGGAGCCGCTACAGACTCACAAATGGAAGCTAAGAAGTGCGCGTTTACTGGAACCTCCCGGCGAGTCGCGCTTGTGGTCTCATCTTGCCCTTATTTCCCTGAAGAGAGGTGAGGAAACGGAGACTCGAGGGCTACAGAGACTGTCCCGTCTGATCACAGAACCAGGGTTCTCAGTGCCAGATGGCTGCGGTTCTGAAACGCAGGTGCAGTGTGTCTGGGAGTTCACTGGCAGGATGGCCAGGATGCGGGATGCCAGGCTCAGCTCCAGACCTACTGAGCTGGTGTCAGGGTCTGAGGCCTGGAGAGGGGAAATGACTTGTCCAAGACAACATGAAACAAGTTAAAATAAAATAAGCCAGCTGAGACGTTAACTGCCAGGTTAACTCAAGAGACTGTTGTGCCAGTCCCCAGGCCAGTGGTTTCTCTCTCAGGTCTTCTACAGCAGCTTCATGGACTTCTGGAGATTAGAGAGGAACCTTTGCAGGGAGCCAGAACGTGGATATGGTGCTCCAACTTCTTTTTTTTTTTGAGACAGGGTCTCGCTTTGTAGTTCAGGCTGGCCCTGAGCTCACTATGTAGCCCAGGCAAGCCTTGAACTCAGCAATCCTCCTGCCTCTGCCTCCCTAGTGCTGGGATTACAGGCGTGACCCACCATGCCCGGCACTGTGGTATGTGGTATTGATTGCTGGTGGGTGTGAGTCTCCACGCCCAGCATTGTATGTGGTTACCGGGGATTGAACTCAGGGCCTTGTGCTTGTGAGGCAGGCACCGGAACCACTGAGCTAACCCTCCGGCCCGCTGGTCCAACTTCTTTACTGAAAAGTTTTTCACATCTGACAGCGATGCTCCCTAGAACTGGGCTCCAATCAAAAAGAAAAGAAGAGAGCTTATTATATTTTTTCCATCGTTTATGTCTGCAAGGCCAACCCACTTCCCAGCCCGGTCACCAGGGCAACAGTGATCACCCCCACCTTGACAGCCAAGTGCATATGTAGCTTCTCGCACCCACATCCAGGGCAGCGGGACCCAGCCCTATAATCAGCCTCCCTCTGCCTCTGCAGGCAGGAAGCGGCGGCAGCCAGAGGCCCATCACCCCACCGCACTTCTGAAGACACCCCCTCCCCACGCTTACACACTGCGATCCGCTTCCCTCTCCCACCCACTGCCTCCCAGGAGACAAATGTGCAATCTGTGTATCATGCAAATGTGTATTGTCACCTCTGGAGGGAGGGATCTGCCCTGAGAGGAGCCGAGCCCAACACATGGGGCCCACACATGAGAAGACACCCCCTCCTGCGGAGGAGAGTGGTGGCAGCCAACACCCTCTTCCCCTGCAGAGACAGTGAGGGGGGTGGCTGGAGAGGAGGAAGTTTGCAAAGTGACTATCAGAGGGGCGGCTGGGCTGCCACGAGGGAGGGGGCTGTGGGAGCTGGGCGCCCACTGCCTGTCGCTAATGAAGCAGCTCCCCGCTGCCTGCAGAGCGTTCAGGCTCCCTGCAGATGAGATTGGAGCCCCTCTATGGCCTGCCACAGACACCTGGCATCGGGCTAGCAGGTAATGGGTGTGTCCTTTTCAAGGCCAGGCTGGTAAGGACCTGACTGTCCATCAGGACTTGCAGGGACCAGCTCTATGCAGCACCTTGGGTCCAGGGAGCCCACCCCGGAGCTCACCTGCTCTGCAACGGAACCAATGATACCTCTGGCCATTTGTGCCCTGACTGCCCCTCCAGATGTTTCCTTCACCTGCCTCCTCCTAACACACACCTGCTTTGCGTACATCCCAGGCCTGCTCATGTTGTCTGGGTCTTGCTAACCCCCGGGGATCAAGGATTGGGGTGTTTTTCTCCAGGACTAGAGATTGCATTTAGGCTCTCATGCTGACCTATGTCCCCAGCTCTTTTTATTTTGAGACAAGATCTCACTAAATTGTGCAGGCTAGCCTTGAACTTGTGGATACTACTGCATCAGCCTCCAGTGTAGCTGGGATGACAGGCATATAGCCTTACCCGGAGGATTAGGTCTTGATCACACTTCCTTCTCAGTCCCTTGAGGGCCAGGCCAGCCCCCGGCCAGCCTGGAGGGCCTTCTGACTGGGACGAAGCTTGCTCCTAAGCACTGAGAATCCATGTGCTCTCAGCAGATGAAAGGTGGAGACAGGAGGACTGTGAGTTTGAGGCCAACCCGGGTATAGAGTATTTGTTTCAAAATACCAAAAAAAAACAATCAACCAACAAGCCAGACCAAAGCCAGTTGAGACCGTAAGTGCAAGGGCCTTAATTCTCCAAGAGTCAGCTGTGACTAGCTGGGGAGCCTTAGGTACCTCTTCCCTTGGGCAGTCCGAGGGCCTGGGGTTTCTGTATGGCCAGTCTGGGGACAGCCTATGGAGCTGAGCCCCGGGCTGTGAAGGCAGCAGCTGCCTGTACAGTACTGGCCCCGCCGCACCCCTCCCTCACTCTGGCTGCTGTGCGATTGCACCGTCTGCCGAGAAAACCTTCACACCTGAGCTTTGCCACAGTTGTTTTCTAGGGACCCCAGGCCACGTTAGCGCTCTCAGACCCATGGAACAGAGTGCGCACCCTCTGTTACCTGCCTAACTCTCCCTGGACAGAGTTGATACCAGAGAACGGAAGGGATTTTCCAGAGTGTACAGCTGCAAGGTGAGGAAACGGCTATGCGTAACTGTTACAGACCACTAACATTTAATATACACCAGGTGTTGTTCTAGGCCCTTCAAGTACAGTGGTGAATAAAATGGGCAAAAATCCCTGCTTTCAGAGAACACAACATTCTGGTGTAGCATTCGAAGAGAAAAAGACCACAATCAACATGAATAAATAAAATATTCAGAACATCAGACCAATGATTGCCAGTCACGGTGGTAGTTGGTATCATAGGTTAAACTATAATACTTCTCCATTCCCTAAATTCACAGGTGGAAGCTTTTCCCCAGTTTGGCACAACATAATTGTATTCAGAGTCCTTAAGGAAGTGATTAAGTTAAAATGGACCCTCATTCAGATCAGCTAGTGGCTTTGTAACAAGGGGGCATGTGGACACGTCACCGGGAATGCTCACCCAAAGAGCAAAGTGCATGGGAGGCCTGGGGTGGCAGGTGGGCATGTGTAAGCCAAGCAGACAGAGCTGCAGAGGAACAGGCCTGCAATGCCTTGACCTTGGGCTTCTGCGGTATAAGACACACTGTAAGCCTATTGCGCTGTGTCAACCTCTAGCTAACCAATATGCTGGGATTTCAATTTCTTGAGAGGCACCTGAGTCGGCCTCACTCTAGGAAGGTGGCATCAGAGAAAACGACAGAGAGGATGGACTGAGCTCTGTGGAGACCCAAGGCCGAGCACCCCAGGCAGATGAGCAGAGGCCCAACGGCTCAGACTGCGGCTAGAGCTAGAGTGTTGGGGAATGGCGAGGGGACAGCCAGAATCTCGGGCAAGCATGGGCAGTGGAGCAATCAGGAGAATGTGCCATCAGGAGGAGAGGGCACTGGGAAGGGTCTTTCTGAGTGGGGAGATACAGCAGGGCTTCAGTGAGGAGAGATTTTGCCCCAGGGGCACCTGGCAGGGAAGACCTTCGTCACTGTCACAAGTGTTGGGGTTAAGAGGTAGGACACTGGCCTTGAATAGGAAGAGGTCAAGGATGCTGCTGGCATCCTGCAATGCATGGGGAAGCCTTTCCTTCTCCCTCTCCAACAACTACTGGGCCCTAAGATCCAGGGTGCCAAGGACAAGAAATCCCGAGTTAGAGCAGACAGCGAGCAGGTAGGAACTGCGTGTTGACAAGTTCTTTGTGGCTGTGCTAGGAAATGATTTTACAAGAGATGGGACAGGACAGAGGGACTGCCTGCTAACACAGGTGAGAGCAATGGAGGCTCAGGTGGGTCGGCAGGTCTCCCGGCAGGCAGGCTTTGCTCCCTGCCTCCACCCTCTTTCCACCTTCTCAATAAACTCTAATAGGGCCTTCCCTCACTGGGTGCTAAACACTGTCAGGTGCTTGGCAGATCCCGATGGGTAAGAGTCCACCGGGAACCTGGTCGACTTCACCCAAGACCCCAGCTGAAGAAACAGGAGCTGTAGGGAGCAGCTGCTGACTTGGGGGGTGCTGGGGCAGTTGTTGACAGGTGCCATCTACCAGATGTTAAAGAGAGCACAGTATGACCCTGGGGGGAGGGGTGATATCCCCATCCATAGGGCTGTTATATATATTACTGGTTTTGAACAGTACATGAATTGTATAATGTAGATAATCTTTGGCAATTTGCGTTTGTTGTTCAACATGTTTGTGAGATTTTTTCCTCTTGAATTACACAGTCATTTTCACCCTCAGTTTTCCATTTACTGGGTCTACTATGATGAATTCATCCAATTACCTGGTGATGGATATTTGACTTTTTTCCAAGTTTTTGGAACTACAGTTTATAGTGCTGTGAATTTTCTTGTGCATATTTCTTTGTGCAAAAGAGCAAGAGTTTCTCCCAGGTGTATTCCTTGAGGAGCTAGATACCCTGAGAAAGCGGTCTGTTTTCTTTCACAAGTTAATACCAAAGTGTTTTCCAAAATGCACGAATCAGTACTTCCACCAGTAACACATAAGAGTTCTTCTTGTGTGCCGTCTGTAAAATTCAGTGTGGCTGGACCTTTAAATTTTGCCCGTCTGGTGGGTGCAAAATTGACATATTCAATTTCATTGCTGAGGGTTGAGCTTAACCACTGCTGAGGTTTTATTAGTTAGTATTTATGAAGAATTGGTGTTGATTCTTCTGTAAAATGGTCGTGCATATATTTTGCCAGGTTTTCTATTTAGTTGTCTTCTTACTGATTTTTGTGGCTTTTTAAGAATTCTTGAATCTAGACAGTAAAATGTTCGTGGGTTTTTTTTTTCCAGTACTGGGTATCAAACTCAGGACCTTGTGCTTGCCAGGATGGCACAGTGCCACTGAGCTAAATCCATGGCCCTGCTACTCAGTTTTTTGTAAATATCTTTTCCCAGCTCGTGATTTGCCTTGTCACAGACGGTTAATTTTTAAGCAGTTGGATTTACCAATCTTTTATTTCATAGCTTATACCTTTTAGAAAAATTCCCTATCCAGATGTCATAAACTATTCTCTGAGTTTCTTTCAGGAGTTTGAAAGATTTCCTTTCATAATTTTTATTCATCTGAAATTTTTTTGTTTATGGCCTGAGGTAGAAATAAAATCAAAATTTAAATACTTTTTCTCATGTAGATCATTATACTGATTTCTTACTGCTGCTCTGTCATTTCTCATGGCTTAAAATAACCCAAGCTTATTGTCTTACAGTTCTAGATGGTAGATGTTTGAAATAGTTTTCACGAGGCTGAGTCCCAGGTGTAAGAAGGGCTGGGCTCCTTCTGGAGATCCTAAGGGAGAGTTTTCACAGCTTCCCTGATTATGTCTTATATCTAGATATGACCCCAAAGCCTCATGTCCTCGTGGGTAGGGCTTTTGGGAAGTGGCTGGATCTAGGGTATATGAATGTGAATTAAGGGTGTGTGAATAAGGGTTAAAGGTGTGAGAATTGGATAATCCACTGATTGGTTTAACATTATTCCAGCGTGGATAACGGGAAGCCCCACTCTGGGTGTGGGTGGCACCTCTCAAAAGTCTTGGAGCCTAGATGGGATAAAAGGGAAAGGGAGGCGTGTCCTTGCTGCTTTGCTATTGCTGCCTCCTGCTTGCCCTGCCATGACTGTTTCTCCTTTGCCATGCTGCCCTGCCTTGCAGCCAGCTTCACTACAAACTGGGGGCTGAAAATAGCCTTCCCTCTTTCTGGGTATTTTGTCTCAGTGGTGAGAGCAGTAGGACATGTCCCCACTTCAAGCTCTGCAGGCAGCTGATTCCTGGCTCATCCCATCATGACAGCCAGTAGCAGCCAGCCAAGTCCCTCCAACACCCAGCCACTCTGACACTGACACACCAGCTCCCTCTTTCATGCATATGGTGTCTGTGATTGGGGCCTACCAGGACAGCCCAGGACTATCTGCTGACCTGGAGATCACCTTACATCTTCAATTAGTCAAAGTCCCTTCTGTCAAAAAGTTTCCTCTCGCTGGCTCGGAAGATTAGGAAAGGGGCTTCTTTAGGGAAGTATTATTTTGCCTCATCAATGAACTCAGTACAATTTATTAATTTTTTTCTGAACCTGAGACCAGAGGGACACTTGTTTGGTAGCAAGAATAACGGTACTGGCAAATACTTGCGTCAGGCTTTTTTCTAAGCATTATATGAAGACTATCTCATTTACTTCCCTCAATGACTCTTGGTGCTACATACTATTATTGTTTCTTAGAAACGAGTAAGGGGAGGGACAGACTGGGTAGGCAGGAAGGTGGAAATCAGCAGAATGTGGATGTAAACCTAGGCAGTTCGTTCATACTTAGCGACAGGCAACTGTTAGGTGAGCCAATGAGGTGGGTATATCTGGCTTTCCTTAGCTCTGTGTCCATACCCGAGTTGGGTGACTTCTCTGAGCTTCAATTTCATTACCAGTTGAACTGCAGCAGCGAAGCATCCTCTGCATTTCACAGGGCTGCTTTGAGGGCGCAGTGAGGTGACATAAAAATGGCTCTGGGAGTACCTCTTCCACGCGTCACTGGCAGAAAAAGGACTGGGGCTCAGCTTTCCTGGCAGCGCAGCTGAGGCGGGCTCCCTCCATCCCAAGGTGGTAATTGGAGCAGTCACAGATTCCAGTCATCAAACTGGGTGTTTTCCCTTCACCAGCCTCCTGCCCTATACCAGCCGACATCAAAGCTAGGTCTGTGCACTCAAGTCAGTTGCGTGGACTGTCACTTTCAATTTTAATTGACGTTGAGAATGTCACCAAGTCTTAGATGATCCTGTTACAAAACCCAAGAAGGAAATAGCAATTTTTCTCCCATGACTTTGCCTCTTCTCTACCCACATTCTATCATGTCACAGCCTCCTTCCATTGTCCCTGCATTTTGTTTTAGTCGACTCAGGATCAAAACACAGAATTTTAGCATAAGGTGCACTACACATCATTTTTTAAATTAATTGAATCTATTGGTACATTTTATATACACATAATGGTCACAATTGATATAGAAAATTTGTACCAGTATATGATATGACTTAATTCTCATTTTTTCCCATTTCCCCTGACCACCCTGCAACCCCCCCATCCCATATATATATATATATATATATATATATATATATATATATATATATATATTTCCTTTTTTTTAACCATTGGATCTCCCCCACATTATCTTTCAACTTTAAAGGCAATACGAAAAAGAAAAGCAGTAAAAAGAAGGGAGATTTGCTTTATTGGATATTAAGACCTACACTGGCCCCTTTTATCCATTTGGGACATGGTTCAAGGGCTCCAGTGGATGCCTGACACCTTGGATAGCATCCAGTCTGCATATGTTACATTTTGTACCTATAAAGTTTAATTTGTAAACTTGGCACAGTAGGAGATTAATAATAACCAATAATAAGATAGAACAATCACTGTATTACTCACATAAGCTCTGTGATATCATACCAGTAAATCAGATAACCAAGGTGGCTATCAAATGACTCATGGGTGGGTAGAGTATACAGTGTGGATACACTGGACAAAGGGATGGTACACATCCAGTTTGGGGTGGGATGGAACAGACTGACATAAGATGGTATCACTACTCAGAATGGAGTTTAATTTAAAACTTAAGAATTATTTATTTCTGGAATTTTACACGTCATATTTTTCCAGACTATAGTTGACTATGAGTAAAACTATGAGGCCAAACAGGACCATGAGGCAAAACTGCAGATAAGTGGGCACCAACAGAGAACTAAGATATAGTAATGCGCCAGCACGGTGCTGGCAAAGAACAGACCTATAGCAACAGCAGCAGCGAGAGTCCAGAAATAGACTTGTGAGGCTAATGGAGACTCATCATGTGTGATGATAAAGATTCCACATGCACTGGGGAGAGAAAGATGGACTGGTGGGTGGATGCTTCCAGAAAACTGGCTCACCGTATAGAAAAAAACTGTATCATATTCCTATTAGCTACTGGTTGTGAACTACAGATAATTATGTGCAATTAGTAAAAATATGAAGGCCACATAGAGGAAAATATATGATGGTTTGAGTTACTTTTCTGGCTGCTGAGTCAAAATACCTGACAATCAAAATTAAAGGGGGAAAGGTTTACCTCATTTCACTGTCTGTAGAGGTTTTACTTCAGGGCCGGTGGCATGGCAGAGAGACATTACAGAGGAGAAACAGTCTACAGCAAGTAGGCAGGCAAGAGCACATTAGCTTTCTTTCTGTCCCTTATATTTTACGCAGGCTACCCAGTGTAGGGTGTGTATAGCACTCACACCCATAAGCCTAGCCGGAACTATGCCAAACCAATCAGTAGATTGACTTAGTCATCACATACCCTTGATCCCAGCACCATACACTCACACTCCAGACACCTCTGAAAAAGTCCCATCTATGACCACATCAGGCTTTGGGAAGACATCTAAACATAAGCCTTAACAACGATAAAAATGAAATTCTCATCCATGAAACAAATGGATAAGAAAGGATTCTTAAAGCTCCAAAAGTATATTCCATAAGACTAAAATTTGATTATTTGCCTACATCAAGATTATGTATCAATTTTCATTCACTCAAGGAAAGCAAATACTAAGCTAACAGGATGCATACGATTAGGAAAATATCTGTAATGTTCAAAGCTGAGAAAGGATTAATATTTAAAAGGTTTAAGAAACTTCAATTCATTCAGAAAAAAATAGGAAATCCAGCAGAAAACTAGGCCAAGGATGTTAATGGCTAATTTACAGAGGCAAACATCTCAGTGGTTAGGTGTGTGGAAAAAGTCAACATACCAACCATCTAAAACAGAGGAATGAAATTACAGTGTGGTGCTTAGTATCAGACGTAAAATCAATTAGAACATTACCAGATGTTAGCATAGGAAGTGGGAATCTTCATACCTTCATGTGCCACTGGCTGGAATGTAACCTGGCAAAGCCATCCTGGGGAACAATATGAAACCAAGCACAGTGAAACTAAACCCTACAGACTCCATAACCCTCAAGCCCTATTTCTTCCTTCTCATCTGCAAAGGACACAGCTAATGCCTTTTCCCACACTGGCTGTGATCGCAAGGAACTGCTGGCAACCTAACTGTCCATTTCTGAGGAATGAGTAAGTACAAATATGTTACACACACAAATCTCTGTGGCACAATTAATGAACTGGTGTATAGAACCAGATGGCCAACTAAATTTCTGTGATGCCTTGCAACTTAAATGCCCTCCAAAGACCTGTGTGGAAGGCTTGGATGGTGTTACCAAGTAATGGTAGAACCTAAGAAGGCAGGCCCTCGTGGAAGGAAGTGGGGTCACTGGAAGATGCCCTTGAAATGGGTATTGGGACCCTGGCCTCTTTCTCCAAAGCCATGGAACTACCAATCCTTTGCCAAACGTGCTGTGCTCCCACTGGCCCCTATGAAACCATGAAACAAAATAAATCTTTCTTCAAATTCAATCAAATGTTTTATCACAGCAACAAAAAGCTAACACAATCTCTAATTCACTATTGTTGAAGATAAAACAATAGAATGAGTTCTTAGCACAAAACATTCTTTTATATTTAAAATACATACATAAACTAAAAATACTAATATCTCTAGAAATAAGTATGTAGGTACAGGGACAAATTTTAAACACACTGGAGGGTGTCTACGAAGGGAGGGATAGAGAAACGGGTGTGTGGAGAGGGATTAAGTGGAAAGTAAGAGATGGTCCCCGCTAAGTCTAATGGGCTGAAGCATATGAAGATTTAACTCTCATACCCCGGGGCCCAAAGCCAATTGTTCCAGCCTCCCTTCATCTCCTCCTTTTCTTAACACAACCAAGCGCGAGGGACTTGGCTTGCCTGCCCCAGCAGGGCCCTTCTATCAGAGCCGAGCTGGACCTCTCTTCTCTGACACTCGTTTCCAGCTCCCTGCGCTCCGCTCTTCTTACTTCTCATAACCCAAGCACGCCCACCTTCACCCAAAGTGCGGGCCTTTCATTATCCAGTGAATCTTCACTGATCCTTTAGGGTCTGTCTTCCGGGACGCTGCCCTTTCCCAAATGTTACTCTCTCCACGGCTGGATTCCCACACACCTCTCCCTCATCACCCGGGTCCTAATTTGGTAGACACCCTTATCCCAGAGTTAGAGTTGACCCTGGGAGGTCTCTGCATCCGTAGCCCGCCAGTTGAGCTCGCAGACTTGAAACACCTGGAAAGTTACTGGGCTGATGAAGCCGGACCAGAGCCCACAGCCTTCTCTCCTGCTTCGCGCTGATTGGCTCAGACTCCTCCACCCAGAACCCGCCCCCAGCCCGCCTCCGCCAGGGGAAGGAAGCTCTGCGCACGCGCCACCCGCCGGGCCAAACTCCGCGGGGGCGTGGTGAGGGCTGAGGAGGGCAAAGAAGAGCCCGCGCGGGGCGCGTCGTTTTGCGCGGCAGTTGCGTCCCGACCCGAACCCCCGCGCGCCGCAAGGGAGGGGGCGGGGCCGAGGCGGCTCTCCCGTCCCGGGCCCCGCCCCCGCCCGGTCCGCCCCGCCCCGCCCCCTCGGCGGGCCACGCTCCGGCTCCCGCCTCCCGCTGCCCGACGCCGGACGCTGGACTCCTGCGGCTGAGAGCGGGAGAAAGTCCGGCTGCTGGGTGGCGCGGGGCAGCGCGCGTCGGGCATCCCGGGGCCGCTTGGGCCCGGGCGGCGAGGGCGCCCGGCGGTCCATGCCTCCGCCGCCGCCCGCCGCCAGCGTCGCGATGGATTTCGGTCAGAACAGCCTTTTCGGCTACATGGAGGACCTGCAGGAGCTCACCATCATCGAGAGGCCGGTCCGCCGGAGCCTCAAGGTGCGCCCCGCGGCGAGGAGCTGCCCTCGGGCGCGGCCGCCGACCCCGCCGCCGGGCGGTCCTCCTCCAGAGCCGGCGCCGTGTCACTCTCCGTCCCCGGCCCTTGACCCGGGCCCGCCCCGCGACCGCCACCCACGGAGGCGTCGCAGTCCCCGCGGCCGAGCGCGGCCCCGGCGGCCGGCGCCCTCCCCCTCGGGCCGCCCCTCCCGCTCCCCGTGGGTCCTCTGGGCCGCAGCGCGCCCCCACACGCTCCCTGCAGTTTACACAGCCCCGTCCTCCTCAGCCCCGGGAGTCCCCGTCCCATCCCTTCCCGTCCCCCAGCCGGTCGGATTAAGCTCGATCCCTTGTGCCCTGGGCGACCCGGCCTCCCGTCTCCCCCGACAGGCGCCCAGAGTCGCCCTGGTGCCCCTCCTCAAAGCCCTCTCGACCTTTTGCTCCCATTCCGAGTCCCGCCTCCCCTCCCCTCCCCTCCCAGCCCTTCCAGGACTCGGACCCTGCTCCAGTCCCCGGGAAGAGTCGGCGTCCTGCGGGCTCCCCCACCCCGCAGAGTCATCTTCCCAGCCTCCCAGCAGTCACAACCCCACCGCTGGCGAACCTGCCTTAGGGCCCCCCAGACCTCCCGGCCGGTCTCTGAACGGTTCTTTAGCGCTTCTCACTCCCACCTGCCGCAATGTCTCCAACCCTGGATTTCCTTCCAGCCTCAGAGTTCATTCCCGTCCCTCCCCCACTCCAGCGCTGGTCCTTTCATTCCCCCTTGGTTGCAGTCTTTGTTCGCCCCCTTTTTAGCATTTCCTGGGGTGGAAAAATGCTGGAGAGTCTCAGGGTATTGGAGGCAAAAGTATGTAAGTGTGTTTGTGTGTGTGCGTGTATGCATAGACATATATCATGTATGCATAGGTGTTAGAGATGCATATGAAATTGTAGCAGGGTTCTGAGGCGACACTGTGATTCTCAAGCTGCAGTCCAGGAGGTAGACGAGTAAAAACAGGACAACTCCCCTTCCCTAAAGATCACCCAGAGAGAAACCTCTGTGTCCCTAGAATCAGAGCCTGAATTTTTTTCAGTTAATGCTTAAGTGGAGAACTTTTCATTAGTCTCCGCTTACAGTGGTGAGGGGGGCAAGACTGACCAAGGTTTATGTGCCTAATCTGTATTTTACACTTAACAGACACCAGAAGAAATAGAAAGATTGACGGTTGATGAAGACCTCAGTGATGTTGAAAGGGCTGTTTATCTGCTCAGGTATTTCCTAGTCTCTCTGAAATTGCTGTTCTTTCCTTGTGGTGGAGTAGATGAATGCTTTCTGAAATGTCACGTTTCCCTCCTGTTAGGATTTACTTACCCGTTTGAATAGAAGCCTTGGGCATGCAAAACAGTTCATTATGTTATGATTTAGATTAAGTGTGGATTCAGGAATCTGAAAGCTAAAATCAAAGAAGATACCTAATTACAGTGAATTGCTTAGGAGAGGAGAAACAGAACAATTAACTTTATCCCTTTTTTCTTTCCTAGCCTTGTTTTTGCTCTTAAAATTCAGTAAGTTTAAATGAGACTTAAGGGTATCCAGTGATTAA